>CAKAOH010034509.1:0-20663 GCA_916701665.1 Sebastiscus tertius
CGGACCATTCTCTGTAAACCCTAGAGATGGTTGTACGTGAAAATCCCAGTAGATCAGCAGTTTTTGAAATACTCAGACCAGCCCGTCTGGCACCAACAACCATGCCACGTTCAAAGTCACTTAAATCCCCTTTCTTCCCCATTCTGATGCTCGGTTTGAACTTCAGCAAGTCGTCTTCACCACCTCTAGATGCCTAAATGCATTGAGTTGCTGCCATGTGATTGGCTGATTAGCTATTTGTGTTACCAAGCAATTGAACAGGTGTGCCTAATAAAGTGGCCGGTGAGTGTAGATATCCACTTAGACACATTCGCTTACACAATTATCTATTCTATGCAATTGGTTTTAATTGTGCGCTGTCCCTGCAAAAATAAAACAATAACTTAAAATAAATACCATCATTGGTATAAACTGGGGAGACAATTTATTAGAAAATGTTGAAATATTCCAAACATTTTGTCTCCCCTCATTAATGGATACAAGTGTGTGTCAAGTGTTCATAATAGTGTACTGTGAACACTAAAGGAACCTGAGTTGTTTTTACACAGAAATATTATTCCTGCTACAGTGCCCACGTTCCACTCATTAGCACGCCTGTTTTAGCAACAAAAGGTTTTCACCGTTGTCACTCTCGTGTGTCCTTTTATGCAGTAAGCTCCCAGTCAGAAACAGTTTGATTGGCTGGGCCTACAATGACAGAACCAATGACAGCGTGGCTAAGAGGGAGGAAGAGGACTGGGCCTGTCAACTCTGCACGCTCATCAACCAGCCAGCAGCGAAAGCCTGCGATGCCTGCCTCACTCCAAGACCTGAGGGTGAGTGAAATGTTCAGTTTGTACAGTCACTGAGTTTAATGGGGTGACAGAAGGTCCTTGTTAGCAGGACATAAAATAATAGAAGCTGTAGTTTGGCTGTTTAGCTGAATGATCCCAGAGTGATGCTGTTTGCCATTAGAGTACTTCTGAGCGAGGCAACAGACACCGATCTGTTGAAGCGAAACTGCAGTCAAGCAGGCAGACTTAGTAGTTGTGTGTATGTTCAGTATAT
The DNA here is from genome assembly GCA_916701665.1 of Sebastiscus tertius. Taxonomy (NCBI): domain Eukaryota; kingdom Metazoa; phylum Chordata; class Actinopteri; order Perciformes; family Sebastidae; genus Sebastiscus; species Sebastiscus tertius. The sequence continues at coordinate 1,048 of CAKAOH010034509.1, forward strand.
TGCTGCACAAGTAATGACTGGATCTTGTCAGTTGGCCATTTTTCTCTGACTATCTTGAGATCCATCATGGCAGCAGTGATCTAGTGCTTCAAAGAAATGTCCTTGCTGTCTCTCTGTTGCAACCTCCAAACCACAGTTGAGTGGTTTACTTTGTATTTGTTGTATTTTCTTTACATTTTTTTAGGATCATACTGCCAAATTTTGAATTAAATCACATTTTCTTAAAATGATAGCAGATAGTACAGTATGCTGGGTTTTCCAAGCATGAATAATTGCAGACAATATGTCATGCGTCAACCTTACACTCACCGGTCACTTTATTAGGTACACCTATTTTCTCTTGTTCGGACCATTCTCTGTAAACCCCAGAGATGGTTGTGCGTGAAAATCCCAGTAGATCAGCAGTTTAATACTCAGACCAGCCCGTCTGGCACCAACAACCACGCCACGTTCAAAGTCACTTAAATCCCCTTTCTTCCCCATTCTGATGCTCGGTTTGAACTTCAGCAAATCGTCTTCACCACGTCTAGATGCCTAAATGCATTGAGGTGCCGCCATGTGATTAGCTGATTAGCTAATTGTGTTAACAAGCAATTGAACAGGTGTGCCTAATAAAGTGGCCGGTGAGTGTATATGTGCAAAGTGCAATGACAATAGTTTAATTTTTGGATAAACTCTTCCTTTAAAATCGGTGTAAATTAAGAGTGGGCGCTTATTCCTCCAGAGAAAGTTGACTGAGCACACTTGCTCTGCAGTAATATCCTGATTTGCATTTGCACGGCTATATATTTACATTTTCTACTGTTGACCTCTGAGCTGCTTCACTAAAACAGCGGGGGGTTAAGCGCCTTGCTCAAGGGCACATTAATGGTTGTTGAGCGAGTGGAGAGTTCTACTTAACGACTCTGATGTCAGGCATCGTAGTTCACCATTACTGAAAACATACTTATTTTCAGAGTTTTATTATATGGGGCGGGGGGGCTCACAGAAAATTTTGCATAAGGGCATCTTCAGCACAACAGATTGTGTGACATTTTATTTGACGACGCAGCGCAGCAGTCTGCTGCTTACTGGTAAATTTTATGGCAAGATAACCACTTAAAGCCGACAACAACCTGCATTTATATGAGCGCAGCCAGTGCATGAGACTAAGCTGCAGCTGCCGAACATGAAACGAGTTTTCTCACTCTGGCTCCATCTCCACAGTCCACAAAGATGACATTAACACTGAGGCATCACCCTTCGCCGCTGATTTGATTAAATACCCCTGCACTGCCTTCAAGAAACCACAAGAGGAGCTCAAAGTCAACTGGAGGTCTGCATTCGGGACTTCCACCCTTGTGTTCTCTGACTTGAGCAAGAAGCCAAAGCCTGTAAACTCCCCACTCTCCCCAGCCGGCAGTCATTTGAATTCCTTGGCGGCAGAGCGAGGTTTATATAAATACAGCGTCTGCCAAGGGACAACAAGCCCCAATTATGCCTCTGGTGGCTGGCAGAGGCAAAGTGCCGAGCTCTCCAATGGGGAATCACTGGCCTCCTACAGTCACCCATCCAAGAAAATGAGAATTGATCACAGTCCTTTTCCCAGTAACAATGCTCAAAATGGAGCCCCCAACTCAGGGTGAGTGAATCTCTTGCTTTGCTTTTCATGAATAAGTTTATAATAAGAGAAGTTTTTTGCAACCTCAGGGAGATAAGTGGGATAAAAAAGCATCTGCCTGTGGAATTTTAATGCAACATTGTTAAGAAAAAGTTCAGATTGATGAATAGCCATCGCAGGATACAATGCAAATACCGACGTATCGCCACACACGGCTGAAGAGAGGTTGTTTGTTCGCTAATAAGGGTTGATGTGACAGGTATACTTGTGCTTTATTTTCCATTTATTCCAAACTAATAAGACTGTTTTCTTCACTTGTGTCAGTACGCGCAAAATAGAAGCGACAAGCCGCAGCTCCTCCATTTCTTCCAGTCCCAGAGCCCCTGGCTGTGCATCCCATCGTCGTCCAGCTGTCCTCAGAGTGGTCCACAAGGAGGGGGAGAATAAGGGAAGACAGTTCTACGCCTGCTCGCTTCCCAGAGAGACCAAGTGTAACTTCTTTGAGGTGAAAATGGAAAGCAACTTATCTCTATGGCATTAATGTAGCCCGGGAAATAAACAACTTTAAATTATTCTTTTCAAGTACTTTAGTTTTTAGCCTATCCACAAACATTGCAATATGTTGGCATCAAAATTAAATGCCTGAAATAAAAGTTAACAACAAAGTTCATAAAACCTTATTTCCTCTGTTGCAGTGGGCTGACTCGCACTTCCCTTCTTGTCGCCACGGGAAACGCTGTTTAATGAGGACGGTTCTGAAACTGGGACCCAACAATGGCCGGAATTTCTACACCTGCAGCTTTCAAAAGGGTAAACAGTGTGAGTTTTTCCAGTGGGCAGAGAATGGACCAGGGGTATCCATCCTCCCTGGTTGTTAATGTGTTTTAGCAATGCATTGCTTCTATATGAAACTCCGATGCCTATATGTTGATATACATCAACGGATATAGAAAGGGGCCTGATAACACATCATTAACTTCGTGAAATACACAGGTTTTTACTGAACTATAGATTAAATGGACAATATCTATCCACTGTATGACCTTCAGATCATGCCCAACCACTTGTTTGTACAAAAATGTTGTAACTAATTAAGTGTCTATATGCATTTATTACACGGTGTTGTTAAATACTCAATTCTGATTGGTCAATCATGGCGTTTTACGGTCTGTTATTTCTTTATAGCAGACCGTTGCTATGTATAACACACCGTTGCTATGGGTGCAGTTCTGATGTCGGACTCTGGAGGAGCACTTTTGTGTCAAATTATTGATTTCTTAAGTAAGTAGCCATGTCATAAGCAGGATAATGTACAGCTAGTGGGTCATTGTTGTGAAATAAACCCCTTTAGGGTGATGTATGTGCCGCCCTGTCGGGGTTTATTTCACAACAATGTGCGGCTCGCTGTACATTATCCCTTACTTGATTTGTATCATGTCCTATCAATGTCTATCTTTAAACGATGTATGTTTCAAAGTTATCATGAGAAAAGATGAATGAATAAAGAATATAAACAAGTAAAAGCAGAAAATGTCCTGTGATATTATTTTAATGACATTTTAATTGTGAATTAAAATCAAAATCATCAGCATAAAAATACAGTACGGAAAGTGTTAATTCATTTAACTATATAAAAGAGACACATACAATCATACACCATTTAAAAGCAGTCCACAGATTTCAGTTGGGGCGAGCCTGACTCCGAGTTTGACACCATGTAGTGGAACTGGGTTAAACCAGGGCCTTTGTTACAGGCAGCACCTTAGGAGATTAAAGAGAGAGAAATTAGACGCTACAGGTGAAGCAAAGATTGTACTCAAAGACCCAATTTAATACTGGTATTAAAATGTGATCTGTGTATAGATCTGCCATACAAATATGCATCCCCTGTATTACACAGACCTATGAACACAGCTGTGAAAATAAATTCAAATATCACAAAATTGCATCATGTTTGATTTGTCCTTTCACAGCCAAACAGGCTCTCATGCTCACTGTCAATGTGCCAGTCATCAGAGTCGATGTTAAATGGCCTAATTTCAATGTTAATGGGGACATATCATGCTTATTTTCAGGTTCATTTGGGGTTTATTTGAGGTTTCTTCTACAACATGTTTTCATGCTTTCATGTTAAAAAACACATTATTTTTCTCATACTGTCTGTCTGAATGTACCTGTATTACCCCTCTGTATGAAATGTTCTGTTTTAGTGCCTGTCTTTTTAAGCCCCCCCTCCTGAAAAAGCCCAGTTTGCTCTGATTGGCTTGTGAGAAAAAATATGGTTCACCTTTGCAAAGGTAGTTCTCAAGCTGTGGGCGGTATATTCTAATGAGCCTGCATGTGACATAGGAAGGGGAGCCAAATGTGAACGGCTTGTTGAATCACGTTTTCTGATCTAGACAGCCCACAAAAAACTGACTGGGTTGTCTTATTTCACATTTTGTGGGTTGGTAGGCACTCCAGATACTCAAATATCAAACACAAACAACGTTTTTCATGATATGTCTACTTATATTACTGTAGCATGGCGATGCAAGACACATTAATTAATTGTGTGTATATGTAATTAGTTAAATAATTGGGTAATGGAAGTTTAGATAACATTTCAACATTAAACATTTTAGATTAAGCCCCGTTTTAAAGCCTCAAAAATGCCGACATTCTAACAGCATGTGTAAACTCGGTAATCAGTAATATTTTAATGATCATTTAAAAAGAAGAAGGAAGCTGTTGAGATTACAGCAACCCGTTTTATTTTTTATACAGATATGTATCTCCTCAAAACTAATTTACAACTGATTGTCTTGTACATGTTTTTAATGAATTCTTTCAGAACTTTATTATGAATGTTTTACATCCTTTCTGAATTATTTATACAAATTGAAAGCAAATGCAATTTTAAAAAAAAAAAAAAAAAAAAAAAAACTCCCCTTATCAATGTGTCTAAGCATCTGCTTGTCCACATCTGTGTGTGTGTTTTAGTACATTTGGCAGTATCTGAACAGTCTGTATTTATGAACCTTAACACTCACCATAATGGCCTGTTGTGTTAGCACAGATGATGGCTCCAAAGAACTCTGAGTAATGCCTCTTGATTCTGGAGATGGCCGTCTTGCAGGCTGCCGAGGGATCTGCCCCAGCCCTCATCAGCTCCACGGCCAAGTAACTGTTGGCAGGATTACACGCAGTACTCATGAGACAAGCTAACAAGTGCTGTCAGGGCCACCAACCAGGATGATGATGGGGATGTGCTTGCGATTATGGCGGGGATAAATCTGATGCAAACAAATCTGATGTCAAGAAACACAGATTAAATATGATTAAAAAAGTAATGCTTCCAGCCTCACTCCGTGGCGTGCAAGAGAGTCGTCACACTACTTTTTAGGTGTTCCCGAGTGTGTAAAATCAGCAAATGGGGAGAAATTGTAGTAATTTACCATCAGCGCGATGCAAATTACTTGCTATACACACACACTATGGGTACCATTAACTCCATTAACCTGGGGTCAATTGGATAAAAAAAACAATGAGTGACACGTTGCAATTTCCTAAAATTAACTTCTGTAAAAGTTTGGGATTTTAAAGTGGAAAATGTGTAGCAACCTTATTCCTCAGTGACTGCTTCTGACAGGAGATGCACCATGTTAGGTGTTATTTTCCACACAAGATAGCAAGCTAATTAGTTTGACTACCATTTTTTGAGGTGCTTTACATTTGAATGTATCTCCTAAAACTCGTTAAAGAGAAGATTCAGGATTTTTGGACCAGCATGACAGATGTATTTTTAAAAACAGCCTATTGCTGGTGATGTGTTACTGCTACATTTTGACAGTGAAGTCCCCAGGAAGGCTTGTAACCATGCTTACAAAAAAAAAAAAAAAATGTGTGTGGCATGGAGAATGAATGATAAACACACTTTAGTCCACACTAGTAGCAAGGTCTTCTTGGAAAAAAAAAAACGCAACAGCCAATCGTTCCAGGAAGTGACTCAGAAAACTATGATTGAAATAGGCAGCCCTCAGGTGTGGTTGTGTGTGACTATGAATGTAAAACTGAGTGCAACTTGGAGAGAAAAAAAAAAAAAAAACAGTAGCCTATGTGTACTCCCCAAACTATCCTGGATAAATAAATCTTACAAAAATAACCCTTCTGAGACTGCCATATTCTCACAGCCTGGAAACAAACAGCAGCTTTAGTCTCCTAAAAAATATATCGCCTCTTTTTGTGCAATGTACATATGACAGTTTTGGGGCAACGTAGTCACGCCTCCACTCTTTATAATACTATTGTTGCACTTGCAGCAGGAGGTTCACACCAGAAATTGGCTGCTTAAAAACTACAAGTGTCACAGATGTCAATATTCTCTGAAACAAAATTCTCCTGTCAAGGAAAAAGCCATGTCCTATTATTCCAAAAAGTTCCCAATAAAACCTGGGTTAGGGGGCATGGAGGAGTTGTGATCCAGTCAAATTGTCTCATGGGATTTTAAATGCAACACTGTTAGAGGACTTCTGATGGATGACTAGTTATGATAGGAAGCTATTTTCACATATATTTTGAACTGGGGGAGAAACCAGAGCGAACAATGGGGTACCTTGGCAGAAAGCGCATCATGAGGTCTCCATCTCCGGTAGCGGCAGCACCACCAGCTGAGCTATCCACATATGCCCCTGCTCCAACGATAGGAGAGTCCCCAACACGACTGCAGGACGGGAATATGGCCAGGGTTTAAACAAACACCGATGCGAACATGTACAGGCAAAAAAAATAAACTGTTTAACTCTATTTTTTTTAAATTAGAATCCATAAAATAGTCTATGCTTCTGTCTCTTTTGAAAATGCTACACATGGCCACCAAATAACTGCACTGTAACACTCAGATTTGCAGCATAATCTTTAGTATTGCAATTCATTATGAAACCTTTCAACTATAACCTATCGTTATACTAAGTAGCTCTATCCAAAGCTCCCATATATTTACTGATAAGAACTGACTTCAAAAGGTAGTACAATTGGAAAAAAGCATGCTGAAACACAATAAAGATTATGACACTAATCTACATACCCTGGAACTTTGTAAGTTTGTCCATTGGTCGATGTACCAGCAGCCATATGACCGTCTCGATCGAGAACGATCACCCCTGGTGCAAAAACAAAAGACGTGGTATTGAAATGTCAGCCATCACCGGGGTATCCTAGCAGCTAAAGTAATTTAAAGCCCTTGTGTGAGGTAGCGCTTAAAACATAATAAGAGAGCATAATAATACATTCCTAGTGACTCCCTCCAGGTGCCCTGATCAGCACATTGGTCTAGCTCAGACCACATTAAAAATGGGGCAGGTAAAAATACAATTTGTGAAGCAATAATTAATCATCACTTTTTTGACATCATGACATATCCTCTTTCCAGCCTCCTTGTTGAGAACTACCTTTGCTAAGGTGAACCATATTTTCCTTGCAAGCCAATCACAGCAGACTGGGCTTTTTCAGGAGGAGTCTTAAAGAGACAGGTGCTAAAACGGAGCGTTTCAGACAGAGGGTGAATACAGGTATATTCAGACAGACAGTATGAGAAAAATAATGTGTTTTATGAACATTAAAGCATGTAGAGATGTTCCAGTAGAAACCCAAAATAAACCCCAAAAAATATGAACCTGAAAATAAGATATGTCCCCTTTAAAAACTGGATTTATTTTGGACAGATATAAAAATTAAGACCTTAAAACTGAATTTTTCCCTGCTAACCTCTACTTCAGTAGGACAGTCTATGTTCCTTTTTGTCACATTATGCTGCTAAACTCTCTCATCCATGTCTAGTTTCAATGAAGTGCTTAAATACTAAACTGTATAAAATGCCTGAGGAAAGCTGGCTTCACTTCACATTCTGTGTTACCAGATAAAACCTACCTATGGTGTCATGGGAGCCCGCATTAGCATGCTGTCCCCTAATGTTCCGTCTCACTGTCGCCGCGGGCTTGTAGGGTCCGCAGGACTTGGAAGGATCTGGAAACACATTCTTTTGACAGGAAAGAAAACATCATCACTGTTTGCATAATTGTAAAAAATCCTTGGACTTAGTCATTGTAATAGCACACAAGGCGTGTGGTAAATTGCAGCCATTTGATTTGCTGTCGTGTAATGAAATAAAAAACCATCAGCACTGTTGTCACCAAGTGGTTTGGCACCTAATAATAAACAGTAGGGAGTCTTGTTCGGTTTGGACTCTCTCTAGTGTTTTATTTCCAGTGACTGAGCCCTTAAAGCAAGAGTTGGTAATCTTCTTCAGAAACATTTGTGTTTTATTTGTTGAAATTCTAAGTACATCTCGACAGCAATCAATAAATGAAATGGTTTGACAAAAAACAAACAAAAAAAAAAAACAGGTGTCTGTGGCTTCAGGACTGTAAAAAGCCTGGCCTACCTGCCTGTATGCCCAACACATTCTCACTCCCAACTCGTCAAATACCACCGCTTGGTCAGTGCCCCTCGGCATCGGAGAGTGACGCACTGGGTTACTTTTTGGACGAACCAGGGACGCCGTGTTAGTATACGCTTGTTACAGGCGTAGTGTCCTTTCTAAATAAACTTCCGTTTTCACAGTTAGAAGTTAGGTTTAGGCAACACAATCACTTAGGAAACGGTTGCGGTTGACTTTACTGACTAACGAGTCATGTGACTAGCGACTCACATGACTCACGATACTGACGACAACAAGTCACGTCACTAACGACTGACGTGACAAAAGAAGTCAACGTTACTTTTAGTTTCATGGAGGACGCGAAAACCTGTCTCCTTGTTGAAAGTCTTCTTGAGTGGACTCTTGTGCTATCAATACTACGTTACTTGCTCCAACCGTCGACTAATGCTGCAGGTTGATTTACATTTGAGTTTGTTGAAAGCATGGTTCGTCACATATTGTCGTCAAAGGGTGCCTCTGTGCGTCGGTTTCCGATGCCAAGGGGCACTGGCCAATCGGCGGTATTTAACGAGGGGAGTGGTACCGGGTTGGTCTGCCCTACCTGCGCGCACTCATTGTGCATCACCAGAGTCTTCCACAGCCTGGTGGCTTGACAGCTAAGTAACGATAGTCATGTTTGTTGTTTACGTTCATTATGATAATTTTGGGGGAGTGGCTTTGGGAGTCCTGACACGACGGACTGTCAGTGTTGCCGACGTTCTCACTAGATTTAGAGACTTTAGGAGCTAGTGCTGCTAGCTACTTTCAATGGAAAAGAATTGGCAACACCGGGCTATTTTTGGTAGAATCAAATCTAGTGCACTTGTGCTAGTTTCTTAAGATTACCAACCCTGGCTTTAAATAAACAATACATCCGAGTTTAAATTCCTGCTGCAGCCAAAACGTGTCCTTCAGCACTCAAATCCCATGTTTTATTGAGACCGACAACCTAGTATACCTGAGGGTAGTGTACTTTGAGAAAAGGTTTCCCTGTCTCTCTACCTCAAGGTGTCTTCACTGCTCTTGTGAGTGACTGATGTACCAGCTTGACCTGAAGGGAGGTGTGAAAAGTTCATTCTGCTCCTTTGATGTTACATGTAAGTGGAAGTCTGCTAGAAAATGTCAAATTTGGAGTTCAGGTGAAGAAAACACAGGCCAGAAAAAGGTAAACTTAAATGTTAAAACAAAGGTCTTCGCATATAGAATGTTGTATCTGTGTCAGCATTACCTTTTTTTTTACAGGGCTCCCATCGTGCCATTAATAAACCAAAGTTGGGATCAACTAGTCTGCTTTATGAAAGTGCTTGTGCATTATTCATAAAGCAAAGTCTGTAATATTCCATTTCATGATGGTGAAGGTAAAACTCTTGGAACAAATTCTCAGTCTTTAGTTATACAAAATGTAGATACAGTTGCTCTGCTGTGACCTCCGCAGCAATCTGAAATGTTACACAAAAAAAGAAAGTTGTGGAAGAAATACTCAGTACTCCTTCCTCTTTTTGTGTCTAAATAAAGTGATTCATTGGCATGAACCGTTGGGCAGTAGTTGAGTGGTGGAAGTTTTAAGCTTTGTCTCTTTCTCAACCACTGTCGAGTTGACCTTCAACAAGGTACTGAACTCCTAAGTTCTGCAGTGAAGCAGCTCAGTGGCCATTAGTGGAGGTCCTTGAACTGGACAGCCCCAAGTGTAAATTTGATCAATAGGGCACCGCACTCTCTCTGGAACAATATCTGCTCTCTTAAAAGGAAAAAGAAAAAAAGAAGAAATGTTATTCTGAAGATTTTGAGGCGTTATTGAGGAAGTGAACAGGTTCGTTTTAAAAGAATAGAAACAGCCCGTCGCTGTAGGGCATCACCTCTACCACAAAAGCTGACTTTTTTATGAACTTCTTTAGTATGCCTGTCAGTTTTTCTGCTTATTATCAATCTTTTAGAAGCAGCGCGCCTGTAGCCCATACAAGTGAGGAAAAACACACTCTCTAATACACACACGCACCTTTCGATAATTAGGTTGGCAGTTGCCCTTCAGCCAATCTGAGAAAATATTCACAGAATTGTTGGTAGTCAGGTCTTCTGCGACGAAGCCCATGTTTTGAGCAAACACAGAGGCTATAAAGAGAGAAGCAATACTTTCAGGTCAAGTTACACATTCAGGTCCACGCTGACCTTGGGTTATAAGGAAACAAAGGGTCACAAACAAAGGAGGGGCTGGAGGCAATCTAATCTCATTTTAGGCTTGTAGCTTTGGCATGTGAGAGAGGACAAGTCTTACATCGCTACAGTTTTGAAACAGCAGTGACCTTACCGTTCCCATAAGAATGATGTTTCAATTAAGAAGACTATTTGATTTAATGAGTTGAATCTCACTGTTTTTCTTTCTGGAAATATTTGCCGTATTATTTGGTTTACAAGTCACTTATCACAGTGGAATAAAACGTTTCAATATTGGCCTTCAGTTTCCTTTAAAGTACTTGCAGAGTTGTGCTCCTCCTGCTCATCTATTCATTTACTTCTCTCATGAAAAAACCAAAGGCCACACATTCATCGCTAATGTTAATGAACCAGGGATCATAGCTTTTTCAAGTGTTGCAAAAAACGAATGCAGGTTCAAATACTAAGGTGTCTCCTTTAAACATATGTGTTTGTTGGTCAGTACATTACATTTACACACAGTAGGCCTATGTTGTGGAAATATGTGACTGGATTTAAAGGGTAGTTCAGGTGTTTTGAAGTTGGGAAGCAGACAGGAGTTAACGTATGGGACCAAAGCAATGTACTACTGTGGATGGGGCCGGCAGAAAAAACGTATTTTAGCCAAAGGCCCACCTAAAAAAACTAATATCTATTCAAGTGTACGATATATTTAGAATATTTTCACCACTTTATCGTTTTGACAAAAAAAAAAAACATGAATAAAATAGTATGAATTTCACTTTCAGTTCAATTCCCCATAGGAAAATATTCTACATATAACGTACACTTAAACCGATATAGATTTTTTTAGGTGGGACTTTCTTTTAGGTGGCTAAAATACATTTTACTGCTGCCCCCATCCACAGCAGTACATTACATTGCTTTGCTTCCGTGCTGCTACTCCTGTCTGCTTCTCCAAACTGGGGGTGTCACCGACCGCCATCTACTGTAAGTAATACACTGACTATGGATATGTACCTCATACAACCCCACTTCAAAACATATAACATCCCTTCCAACATTAAACATGTTTTTTTTTTGCTGATGTGGACATAAATCCACACATACCTGACTCTCCCACTAGCAGTGTGTGGTCAGTGTGCTCCATCACAGCTCTCGCCACTCCAATGGCATTCTTGATTCTTCTCAGGTCTGCAACTGCACCCGCCTCCATTGTATCCCTGCTCACAGAGAATACGCAGAAAACAATCATTGCTACTGGTTTAGTGGACACGAGTAGTATATGTTTAACGGTAACCTGTGAAGTTGTTACACCTAGTAGCGTTATGGAGCTGCTTCTCTGTGAGTGGGTCCCTATTTTGTTGGTCTCGTGCAACGTGCACACGGGTGACGTGATACACATTCCTGCCAGTAGTGTCGCACTGATGATCCACTGATCTACAGGTGGTGGATGTAGGTTTCAAATCGAAAAAGTCCCAGTGAAACGGAAATTAGATCATCTTTAGCTTCTGTACTTTGAGTTTGAGCGCTGTACAGTTACAAAAGGAAATTAAATCAAATCCTTCGCATTTGATTGGACCGCTAAAAAGTGGGCTGTTGAAAAATCTGTTTTGCAAATGTTTTATGAGGAAGGACATGCATTCATCACATTTGTTAGACCTCAAGGACACACATTTTGGTAACACTGAATGTAAACTGCACTTTTGTTTGTTTACAAGAAAACTCCACAGGGAACCTTTAAAGGTCCCATAAATTGCCCATTTTCAGTTTCATACTTGTATATTGTGTTTCTACTCGAACAAGTTTACATGCTGTAATGTTAAAAAAAAACAACTTGATTTTCCTCATACTGTCTGCCTGAATATGCCTGTAGTTATTCTCTGTTTGAAACGCTCTGTTTTCGTGCATTTCAACGGAATTGCAACGGAAATGCGTTGCCAAGCAACAGTTTGGGTCCATGTTTACTTCCTGTCAGCTGATGTCATTCACATACACTGCAAACGTAAATAAACTGGGGCACACTTAGAATGTTTACGTTTAAAACTGTGAAATGTTCTAAATATTGTACATTTGTGACATCACAAAATTACTGAAATCCTGGCGGCTTTTTTCAAACGTACAGTTTCTGAATACGGACTGTGTGTATTTCTCCGTGGATTAAGTGTTTTGATACTTTCACAGTATTTATATAGCACTTAAACCTTCTTTATAATATAAAAGACATGAAAATCTCACTTCTTACAATACCGGACCTTTAAAGAGGCAGCAAACTAGTATAAACTGCAACAACAGTTGTATGTCTCCGACGCTCTTCCTCAAGTTAACCTGTATTTCTGTATAGTATTTGTAACTCTTGCATATTGTGGTTGAGATTAGCTAATTAGCACAATGAGTCAAGCCCATTACATGCTACTCAGGCTAACATCACAGTACCCAATGTCTGATATGTGTGAATTAGATAATTCTAGAGAAAAACAGAAACCCCCTTTATAGTGTGATGCAAGTTACTAGAAATGCTCTGTGATAAATACTACATCTGCTAAACTTTGTGGTGATGAAATGAATTGCATCATAGAGGCGTTTCTAATATTAATGCACCACAACTAAAGTCTCCATGTTGCCATAGAGTTCAAATTCCCCCAGGTACAATATCAAAAATTGAACATTATACTTTAAATTTAGCTCCTATTTATTGCAGGGATGTTCTATTGGATTGTATTAAACTGTACAGGTGTTTTCGATTCTTGTGCTCAGTTAAAATATACAATATGTCTGCTGGTGATAGCCAATGTATTTCTTATGCAGCTATATTGGATAGTGCGTGGGAGACTATCCTCTTCCCACAATGTATTCATGAACCAAAAAAAGTAATTTTTCCTGCAAAATGGAAGGAACATTCCATGGAGTAATAACAAACTGCTTGCCTTTTGTCTGTCATCGTCGTGAGCTGACATTTGCCTCCCACGATAACTTCTCAGTGTGTAAATGTTTGTAGTTTAAGACTTAATAACTGGCAGGCTTTCAGATCCTAATGAGAATCTGAATTAGTGCTTTATTAAAGAAAGGCTGGCTGGAAAAGGTCAACCAGTTATTGTTGTAAATGTTAACGATGCATAGACAGCACCAGCATAAATTGTGACAGTGACACAATATGCAGGTCCTGCAGATGTCTTATTAGAGTGGAGATTTTTAATTAAATATAGGTCATTTCTGTGCATTTACAGTTATATCTTCTAAGTTTTAGGGAATTCATAACGACGGCTTTGCTGGAGATTAAAGCATTCATCGAAACATAAGATTTGTAAAGATAAAACTGGGCTTTCACTGTAACAGAGCTGCTATTAGGATCCACAAATGGCAGCTGGATAGAAACAAAACAGATGTTCAGAAACAGATTTCTGTTTAAATCAACTGCTTCTTTATGCTGCATTGTAAATATTCTTCCCATGCCATTTCCTAAAAGTGCAGTTTTATATCCTTGGTTTACCCGTTCATGATCATGGCATCCAGCGTGGTCTCTCCAGTCTCATCTGGGCTCCCGCCATAGCCAACACTGCCATCACACTGTTCTATTTCACAGCGGGCACAGCCCTTCTCCACTGCATCCAACACTGAGCCACCGGACTGCAGGGCACTCCATGCTACAGTATAAACACAGCAAAACATCCATTACACAATATACTACAAGACATTATACCCAGGATAGGAAGTAAGCACTGTCCACCAGACACTTTATAGTATGGTGGATCTTTTGCCATGCTGTTGTATTCCAGCAAACCAAAGAAAGTTTGTGTCCTGTTCTGAGGAAACTTTACTGTGACAAAATATACATCTTGTTTTAAAGCAATTTTGACAACTAATGTAAAATAATCAGTTACCACAAAACACATTTTGCTTGCTTTGGTTGTGTGTAACAGGTTATATACAAGTAATCTTTTCGTTTCCTATAAATACTGAACAACAATAATCTTCCAACTCACCCATGCTTTCTTGGGGATTGTGATTTTAAATGATGTTAAATATATAATGAAATGAATTGAATCTATTTGTCCAGTTTACATATCTGAGCAGATGAGCTAAAGGTGCAGATGTTTCAAGTTATTTATTATCAAATGTATAACAATTACAGAACCAATTGTCATGAAAATCTTGAGTCTCAAGCTCCATCCAACAATGTTAATTAAATAGGCTTAATACGCGACTTTGTTGAATACTCTATTCTGATTGGTCAATTATAGCGTTCTACGGTCTTTTGTTTCTTTTTAGCAGACAGTTGCTATGGATAACAGACTGTTGCTATGGGCCCAGTTCTGATGTCGGACTCTGGAGGACCATTATTGTGTCAAAGTACTGATTTCTTAAGTAAGTAGCCGTGTAATGAGCGGCATTGTTGTGAAATAAACCCCTTCAGGGCGATGCAAGAGCATGCCCCATCTCTCTATGATCGGCTAGCTGGATATTATAAAACAAAAATCACACAAGAAAATACTAAGTAAGAATCTAAGACATAAAATAATGCAAGCTAAAATATACGGATAAAATATAACATGAAAATAAGTAATGTGAACTGGTGGTAGACAGTAATTGCGAATGAATAAACTGAATGTAAATAGGAATAAATGTATATGCATAATGACGATGATGCATGAGATGACCAGTCCAATGGTTTCCTAATAAACAGGGACTGTGAGCCGACAAGCATTTGGTCACTGATCCCTCAAGTGCCCATGGGGGATCAAAATACCAACTGGTAGCTCTGTCAGCAGCTTGCCACTAAATTCTCAGACCATCACACTGTGTTCAGCAGGGTACTATACCACAAATTCCTCCTCTTATCATTTATGATTTATCCATCTATAAATTCTGCCTACCATCTATGGTAAGAGCTCTTGTCTGGGGATATAATTCTTTTTTTTTTTTAATAACAATCTCAGCATTACAATCCCTTTCACTTAGAAAACGCAGCAGAATGGAAGAGGAGATTAGCCTGCTATTCTCAGCTGCTTCTGTAAGCCCCCTAAGGAAAAGAGATCTGCATGGGCGGATCAATAGTAGGGAGCTCACAGACTACACTTTTAAATATCCTCCCACAGAACAGATAGCATTTTTCATTTTCATACCCACCTCGGGGGGAAATAGGTGACGTACATCTGATAAATTAAAGGGTATCCATCTATCAAATGGTGAGATTTTTCGAGTTAAATTTAATCACCTGCAGGTTTTGATTGAGATGTTTTGAACGCCGTTTCTTTTTCCCGTGTCGAGCTGTGCACCTGGTGGATGTCCACTTGACAGATAAGTCACAAGCAACGCTGAAATATTTTCCGTTTCAATTTGAACATGTCCAATGTATCATCCTGAAGGAAATCAAATAGAGTTAGGGCAGACCTGGCAATAGCAGTTATATGAAGCCTGGCGGGTTCTGCCCATTTCCTATCCCCATCTTCGACTCTGATGGTCTTACATACTTGCAGTTAAGCTGTTGTGGAGTCACACGTATACAGCGAAAAAGCACTTTAAAATAGTGTGAGGGGGGAAATCCTGAAAATGCTGGTTATGGAGCCTGCCAGAGGATCAAACTGTCTCCTTTCTTGATGGGAAAATTGCTCTTAGGGTTCGATCTTGCAGTCATAGATAAACAATAAAATTAGACAAAAATAAACATTTCAATTATTTTAATTATCAATTAATCTGCAGATAATTCTTTTTTATTTTTAATTAGTTGATAAATCAGTTGACCTATAAGAATGACCTTCACAATTTACTAAAGCCCAAGGAAATGTTTTTAATATATATTTTTCAACCAACAGTCCCACACCTGAAGAGATTCCATTAACCATCGCATATGACAGAGACAAGCAGAAACTGGAAACCAGAGAACGGCTGATGTATTTAATTGATAAATTACTGAAACAATTACTCATTTATAACAAATAATACATTTATAGTTGGCGAAATGACACACGGTGTCCACAGCTATGACTCGGTGCTACTTAATTCATTTATAAAACGACAGCTACTGCTCTGCAACTAACAAGTAGGGTTATAGCAATAATACCGCGGTATGAAAGTTGACAGTTAACATACTGTGTACATTTGCTTATCATTTGCTTAAAGCTGCTGTATTGGAAAAAAAAAGTGACATGAGTGAGTGTGAGTTTAAGGTACAGACAGGAGCAGTCTGGCTGTGCTGTTGTGCACTAATAATAATAATAATAATAATAATAGTGTAATACCGTGATACTGTGATATTTTCTGAGACGGTTATCGTAGCGTAAAAATCTCATAGTGTTACAACCAATAACAAGATGGTTAGACACGTAGTTGTTATTTAATAAGTTAAAGCAGATGCATTTCATAAAGCAGAGAATATCCTGGAATGATAACAAGTCATATCAGACTGTCAGCAGGAGGGCAGATGATATTCAACCTCTGCTTCTCTTTCAAATGTCATGCCTCACCTCATAATGCTTTCTCTGCTAAGTCAGATAACTGCACCCAGTACAGTACGTTTACATCCATATAAAATGGCTTGAACGATGTATTTGTAGTTTGACTGTGAGGCTCAATAACCTCAGCACTGTGAGAATTGTCCCCTTGTAAAAAATACAGACTATTTTGAGACCATTTAAGGTTTTTTTTTTTTTTTTTCCCCAGGTACTTGGCAATTCATCTGGTGACCAAAACGACTGTTTTCATCTGTCGGTTAAAAATCAGACTCAGGAGAGAAAGGTTGGTGAACATGCAAAAGACCCTTTATTTGCATAAAAAGATCTGAGCCTTTGCGTCTGTGCAGTCAACACTAAACTGATTTGTATTTCCGAGTACATCAGTATATCACAACAACATAACACACACCCTCCCTTAATTAAGGTAATGATTAATCCCCTTCTGACAGGTTTTTCCCGTAAATCCCAGATCTGGCCTGTTCTGGTCTGAGACAAATAGGAAACCAGACATCTCAGGATCAAAGTCTAATGACAAAGGTTACTAGTGCACTGTCACAATGGTTTGATATTAACCTTTCCATTCCAGCATATTGTGCTGTAGTTATATATGTATCTTTACAGTGGTTAACCACCACACATCCTCAAATTGAAAGTGAAAGTAGGCCTACAGTATACACAGTACAGTACAGTATGGAGTGCCGTAGGCTATATCTGCAGAATAGTACAGTACAACACAGTATAAAGTACAGTATATTGTAGAATAGTAAGCCTATACTGCATGCAGTACATTATCCATGTAACTGATCTGTCCAGTGACTTATTAAACGCCTATAGGGATATACAGAAGTGTTCAAAACGATACAAAAAAAAACAATTAACCCTCCTATTGTCTTCCCGTCGACCTTGCAATTTTTGGTCTGGTTTGATGGTTTATGAAGCATAATTACATAACACAGAATTAGTTGATAATTTATAGGAACGAGGTTGGCTAGAAAGGTGTACAACTTTCTCGCCAACCTCGTTCCGACTCAGTACCACAACTTTTACACTTTTTTTGTAATTTATGGTCAATAAACCTCATTTGCATGAAATTAAACCTCATTTTTTTATTAAAAAAAAGGCAGAAATTAGTAATTATTTTGACTATAGTTAGTGTCAGAGGAACATCATGTTGATGGATTATTACAGATGGATATATGTCAAAGTTTAGCCTGAATATTATAATTATTATAATATAAAACATGTCCAATGGCAGCACAAAATGACGCCTTTTTAGCTATAACTTCATTCCAACTCATTACCACAAGTTGTACACTTTGTTTTGTAATTTATGATCAATAAACCTCATTTACATGAAATTAAACCTAATTTTTTAGTAAGAAAACCCCCCATAAATTATGAATTACTTTCATCCATGTTATTTTGGGACAATTAGATATACCACAACTTTTACACATTTCTTTTGTAATTTATGGTCAATAAACCTCATTTACATGAAATTAAACCTCATTTTTGAGTAAAAAAAAAAAAAGGCAGAAATGATTAATTATTTTGACTATAGTCAGTATCAGAGGAACATAATGTTGATGGATATATGTCAAAGTTTAATCAGAATATTATAAATATTATAATATAAAACACTGACAATGGCAGCACAAAATGACACCTTTTTAGCTAACTTCATTCCAACTCATTACCACAAGTTTTACACTTTTTTTTGTAATTTATGGTCAATAAACCTCATTTACATGAAATTAAACCTCATTTTTGAGTAAGAAATCCCCCCATAAATTATGAATTACTTTCATCCATGTTAATTTGGGACAATTAGATGAAAGAAACCCAAATATTTATGATAAGATATGATAAGATATTCCTTTATTAGTCCCGCAGTGGGGAAATTTGCAGTGTACAGCAGCAAAGAGGATAGTGCAAAAAACAAGATGCATCAGCTAACACAGTGAAAAAAAAGAGCTAAACAAAGTGTTATAAAATATGAACCATTTAAATAGAAGGAAGTATAAAAATAGGAGCAGTATGTACAGTATTGACAATAAACAGACTATTAAAAAAATTGCACAAGTGGAAAATGATATTGCACAGTGAGAATGAAATTAAATTCGACCTGAAAATATCAGGTTATTGGTTTTTTTTTTATGAAAACGGGTCAAATTTGACCCAAGGACAACAGCATAGGCTACAGTGTGTGTTTGTCTGCAGATTTTGGCCACAATGTCACATGACTGAACTCTTAGACTGAATGAAACTTTTCCCTTTATAGCCTCTAAACATGCATTAAGCAGCGTTACAGTGTCCTACCTGCAGCAGTTGCATTCTTGAATGGCCAGGTGTTGATAACCAGAGGTAGCGATGATGAATGTCCGAGTGGAAACACAACAGATAAAGTAGAAATCAGGAGCGATATATACATGTTGTTCCTGAGCTGCATGAACACTACACTGACACAGAAGACTTATTACGTTATTTCCTATTGATTACTATTTGTTTCACGCCACTGTGAGTCTATATGTACTAATATCCTCCCAGCAGTCTGCCAAACAGAGCAGGTTGTTACATGTTTTAAAAGAGAAGTCGCAACACTTTAGTTTAATGAAACGTTACATTGCAAACTTCCTTGTTGTGTCACATGCTTAGTGGGCGGGTTCTTATTTAAAGGAACAGTACAAATAGAGCACGTCATCCTTTTTTATCCATCATTCTCTTTTAAAACGTCATCTTTTTATCCATCACCCTATTAAACACCATCCTTTTATCCATCAATCTTTAACTTCTATCTATCTACCTATTTACATTTATTTTACTTTGTTTTATCTTATTCTTTTTTAATCTTGCCTTAATTTGACTGCACACGCTGTACACAGTCACGTGATATTGATCTTGCCCAGTTATGTTGGCTTTTTTAAAGTTTTCTTTCTTTCTTTCTTTCTTTCTTTCT
>CAKAOH010034513.1:0-12498 GCA_916701665.1 Sebastiscus tertius
TATTGTCTCTAAAACGACACCTGGAGTCCAATATTGTCTCTAAAAGGAAACCTGGAGTCCAATATTGTCTCTAAAAGGACACCTGGAGTCCATTATTGTCTCTAAAAGGTAACCTGGAGTCCATTATTGTCTCTAAAAGGACACCTGGAGTCTAATATTGTCTCTAAAAGGTAACCTGGAGTCTAATATTGTCTCTAAAAGGACACCTGGAGTACATTATTGTCTCTAAAAGGACACCTGGAGTCTAATATTGTCTCTAAAAGGGCACCTGGAGTCAATTATTGTCCCTACATGGATACCTCAAGTCCATTTTTGTCCCTACATGGACATCTGAGGTCCATTTTTGTCCCTACATGAATACCTGGAGTCCATTATTGTCTCTAAAAGGACACCTGAGGTCCATTTTTGTCTCTATGAGGACACCTGCCGTTCATTTTCATCTCCAGACACCTGGAGTCCCTTTCTGTCTCTTACAGCATCGTCAACACAGAGAGGTCTTTATGTGTTTAAGGGTGTTTTTAGTCACCAGTCACTTAACTGCCACCGGAGCCTGAAGCATCTTTACTGTTGCTACGGTTACCTGCAGTTTAATATACCTTGAGCTCTTCTTTAGACCTGAACTACAGGATGTTTGAGGCCCGGCAGCCAATCACAGAACAGGTATTTCTCTGCGACTGTGGTCTCGTCGTGATCGACAACTAGAAGTGAAATTAAAATGTATCCATTTCTAATCAACTGTCCACGTCTTCATTAATGAAAATATAAATTAAAATCATTAACTTAGATGTCTGAAGATCATTTTAAACATGATCACATTTAAATAAAGCTGTTGGTGTCAGTGAGGAGAGTGAGACAGAAATACCAGCTGCAGTGTGATAATTACATCTAGGTATGTGTGGTTAGGTGGAATCATTGCCCCCGGCAACGCCACGTGCCAGCACTCATCGCCGTGGCAACGCTTTGGCACCAACAGAGGGGAGTACGGGGAGGTGGTGCTGGTGGTGCTGGTGGTGGGGGGGGGGATGTATAAGAGAATGGGTGGTGGCGGTGAGGCGGGGGGGGAGGGGTAATGTGGGCGACACGATGTTCACATCCTATACTAGCGGTTGCCATGGGAGACAGGCTGCATCCCTCCTGGTCCTCATACTGCAGCATCCGTACGGTGCTGTCGCCATGGTGACATCCTCCAGAGAGAGAGAGAGAGAGAGAGAGAGACAAAGGAAGGTAGGGGAGGAAGAAAGAAAGAAAGAGGGGGGGGAGACAATGACTTTGAACCCCCCCTCCCAACCACCCACAACTCATTCAGCAGCACACAGCTCCGACTGAGTCTCTGCTTCATGAAGTTATAGATCCCAGCAGGAAGCGGTGGAGGAACGTTGTGATTGGCTTTCAGACCACAAGGTATTTGAGGTTAATAAGGACAATAGGCGCCTATATTCTGTCGTTTTATTATTGTCAATAAATTACATGAACAGATCCGTCAGACTCCAGACTTCCACCGCATGCCGACGGTATAATATAGAGGATTCACTGATGCTGCGTTCTGATGCCGTACGACTCACTAACTGTATAAATCAAGCAGGAGTTTAGTACCTGTGGCTAGAGGTTACTGCTGATTTTATCCAGCGATATCGCTGTCAGTTTTACTACTAATGAAAAGATAAATGCACCGATGGAAAGCTGAAAATCTCGCCGTTCTAACGGTGTATTGGTTGTCATTCTATCATGAAGGCAAGGGGGTGAATTTAGACCTTGAATCGGCCGTGCTCCTTTTGTGTTTTTCGCGTTTTTCTGTTGTTAAATTTTTTTTAAAAAACACCCTTAAAAAATAAAGAGATAATAAAAAACAAAACTACAGTAATGTCCCCAGTTAAGTTTAGTCAACAAAACCACTTGGTTAGGTTTAGGAAAAAAACATCAAGGTCGTGCTTAAAATAAGGATGAAAAATACGTCACAAAGCTATAACTTACAAAACAAAACGGCGGTCTCCTGGTTGAAAATCCCACGTTGTCCTCCTCTCCCGCGGATATTTGTATGTAATCCACATAATTGTGAACCGGTAAGTATAAAGAGAGGCGAACGCCACAGTGGATGGTGGACTTTCACCAGGAGACCGCTGTTGGTGAAACCAGAAGTCAACGTTGATTTATTTGTCACTTAGCTTTCGTACTGAAGTTAGAGAACTTCCCGAGGTATTTTAACCCAAACCACCATCCTTTCTTACTTACTACAAACTAAGTAGTTTGTTGCCTAATCCTAACCAAGTTGATCTTTTCCTAAACCTAACTAAGTTTTATTTTGAAAAGACTGGAGAGGAAATTGACATGTGCGTCACGTGTTGTTGAACATTTGTAGGAAAACGTACAAAAAAAACCATTGCTGTAAGTCGTGCTGAGCGTCACAAAAAAAGGGAAATACGTGTCTATGTACACGAATCAAATAGATTAAATAAAATTTCGTGACTATTTCACAAACTTCCAGACTGTAAATATATATACATATATTATGACTTGCCATAAATAGTCTCTTTCACTTAAGTGCAGTATATTTACATGGATGCGTTTGCATTGCAGTCACTACAGACTATCCATGGCGTACAAATGACACGCCAAAAGCAAGACCGCCATTGTTATTGAACGCTAAATGCCTCGCGAATCATCGTGTCGTTCTCGCCTGGACCTTTCTCTGCAGGCTTCTGCACACGCTGAGAGGAAACTAACTCTGGGGAAGACGCTTATGTCAAATAAAGAAAGTTAGACACGGATGATTAATGTTTGGTGGAGTCGGAGGAAACTTCTCAACCTGTATAGAAAGGAATTTAAAAAAAAAGAGAAAGTGATTGTGCAGATGCTGTGTTCTCCCTCTCCGCTGCGTCTCTGTGAAATCAGACGTTTGTGTGTACTGTACACTCCTGTGATCAGCTGATGATTAACTGATTAAGTGATTCAGCCGTCGTTTCCTCGGAGAGGGAGACATCAGACGACCTACTTCTTCCTCTCTCTCTCTCTCTCTCTGTCTGGATCTATGAGTTTCTGTCTTTCCTTCTCTGTCACTTCAGTAAATTTGTCGGCACGACTGTTTATGAGAGAAGATGAAAGGGAAGACGGTCCTGCGGTGAGATTGTTACCGCTTGTTTCCACCTCGGCTTTTTAAGCCAACACGGATGAGAAGTCCTCAAAGTGTTCGGAAAAACATGAACAATTTAGTGACACCTGGGCAACTCCGTCTGCTGATGACGATCATGTGATGATCAAAAGAAGGAATCATAAAGAAACTCACAAACACTCTGTCTTTATCCTTTTAAAGATGTGAATATCAGAGCTCTTATTGTGGAGTTTGACTCTCCGAACGCCTGATGCTGAATTTTCCTGAGAGCCTCGGTGCCCTTTTGCAGCACCATCAGTCTGCTCTGCCAGCGATTCGCCATCCTGCCCTTCTCATTATCTCTCCGTTACCTCGGGCGTCAAACCACCGCTGTCCTGAGCCGTGCAACCTCTATGTGCCAGCCTCCCACGCACACCAGCCTCCATAGAGATGCTCCAAAATAACCTCAAAACATCTCGACGAGTGCTTTGATTTCATAATGGAGGTTTAAATCTGATTGTTTTACTTGAAATACGCCAAATAAAAAACACGTCCTCCTCCACAGCCTTATATTCAGCCTTCAAATGATATTTAAAACCTCTGTGGTCCACTTCAATGTGCACCTGCTCTGATGTCACCTGTTTTATAAGATTCGTGATGTTTCGACCTGGATTTGTGCAGATTATTGTAGAAAAATAAGATCATATTTAGACTTCAGATTTCAGCACTGGACTCGAGCTGAAGTTACTCGTACAGAGCGTCACTTTTTGCCGCGACCCCCTGCGTTTGTTGGTAATTCACCGTTTCCAAAAGGCGACAGATCTGAAGCAGAACCCATCCAGCAGTCCAACCCCCCCTCGGGCGGCAGGACGGACAACCATCGGTCGCTGTGACCTGCAGCCGTCACAGCTCCAGACTCTGCCTGATTGGTTTTCTATCGGCGGCCCTGTGACAGAGCGCCGGATTTACTGAGCTGGAGGCTGCGACCTGCAAACGCTGCCAATCCAGGAGGTTTTCAAAGCGTGACGTGAGCTCATTTATTGTCGGTACGATTCGGTTTCTGAGCTGCTGAGTGAGACGTTTGAAGCCTGCGGCGCCACAGCCAACCCCACCCACCTAATAGTTTTTTTTTTTACAAGAAAAGATTTTTCATCATTTTACTTTTTTTTTTATTTTACTTTTTGTTCATTTAGTTCTATTTTCAGTAAATGTTATCTCTCCACATGATGATCTGAATGTTGCTTCAAACAAAGAAATAATAAATCCTCTTCATTCTAAAGGACTTCACACAGCGGGGGCGTGACGAATAAACAACACGAAAAGACGAAACTCCAGCATAGACATAAATATAAGAAATGTTTTCGTAATGGTCAACACAAAATCAATTCATATGGAATCCAAGTAATTGTGAATCAGGAAGTATAAAGAGCGGCAAACGCCACGTAGGGAGGAGGTGGACGGGTGGGTCAAAAAATGCAGGACTTTTCACTGGGAGGCCGTAGTTGGTGCCCCGTGTGAGCCCAGAAGTCAACGTTGATTCATTTGTCACGTAACTTCAAAACATAAGTTACGGTATTTCTGGAGACATTTTAACCCAAACCACCGTCTTTTCCTAAACCTAACTAAGTAGTTTTATTTTGGAAAGACTGGACATTCGAAGGAAAACGCACAAAAAATACTTTGTTGAAAGTCGAGCTGAGCGTCACAAAAAAAGAGAATTTTGTGATTCTTTCACAAACTGCCGTGGGGACTGAGTTGGAAATTCTCACCTGCAAATGTTATATGTCTAGGGCTTTTATTGTGAAAAGTAAAAACAAAAGAAGTGGATTTCGTTTGTCAAGGCTGAAAGGAGTAATAAAGTTTGCCGTCTTGGTTCGGACTACGGAGCCTCCGTGTTGTTGTTTCATAAATACGGACGCAACTCAAGCCGCTCCGCACAATGTGATCGGTTGATGCTGTTATTCGCTGTGCGATAGCTCAGAAAATGGACCTTGTTCTGGCAAAGAAATTTCACTTTTCACTGCGTAATAATCTGGTTGGGTTTCAGAAAGCGTTCATGACAGAAACAACGATCTAAAAAAATATATTGCCGTGCACGTTTTTGTGCCCAAAAAGAGTAAAATTTCTCAGAATCAGCCTTTATAGTTTAAATTGTTATAATTATATATCCTTGTCAGGTTGTTAAATCTGTAAAAGAAAATACCAGAAAAAATACCCAAGACATGACCATGATGTCCTCGATGTCTGGACCCGACCAGCCTCTAAATGCCACAGAAAGAATTCATCCTTTTTAACACGATGCATCAGATCTCATTTTACAGCCTAAACTTTAAGACGACCTTGGACCTCAGCCAACGCTTCATCCAGAATTAAATCATTTCTTAGACCTAAAAAATACTTTGAGCACAAGAAAATGATTCTACAGCAGCAGCGGAAACCAGAAACACAGCGGTATCATAGAAGAACATTATAACCAAACAGCACTACTGGAAAATGTCTTGATATCCTTCCATCCAAAGCTCCTTCCTAGAAATCATTGACTCAAAGAGCTGTCTAAATGATAACTTCATTATCAGCGTACAAAATATGATGAGGGGTTCGTACCTGCGGTGTCTGGCGTACTTCCCGCTGACGTGACCGCTGCCATCACAGCCCGGCGTGGGACAGCTGAGGAGGAAACACACACATGGTCAGGACACAAAGAAAGAACGTAACATAAGTACAGAAAACACGTCACAAACATCACTAAAAAACACGTGATAAACATCACGAACATAACTTACAAAATAAAACACCTTGTCCTGGTTGATGTTCCCTTCCCGCCCACCATCAGCAGTCTTCCTCTCTTTTTATTCTACGTCACGGGCTCTCAGTGTAGCATATTTACGCAGGTGTCTATTATTTTTTAATATTATCATTTAATATTTTTCAGGCACCAGAGACATACAGGAGTTCTGACCAGCAACAATTTAACCAACGTTCTCAATCCAACCCGATCTCACAGGAAGGCGCATAAATAGCACGACATTACAAATACATCCGGCGTGTCACGACGACGCATTTTAGGCTTTTCGCGTGTCATTTGTACGCCATGCAACAAAACTACGGTAACGTCCGCAGTTAGGTTTAGGCAACAATACCACTCACTTAGGTTTAGTAAAAACGTCATGGATGGGCTTAAAATAAGTACATAAGCTAAGTAAAATATGAACGGAAACAATGTAACACAAATACGTACGTAAAACAAGTCACAAATGTCTCAAACATCACAAAAACCACGTCACAAACGTAACTTACGAAATAAAACACCGGCCTTGAACACCGGTCTCCTGGTTTAAAGTCCTGTGTTTGTTGGACCCATCCCCCATCACTTGTTATTCTACGTCACTAGCTGTAAGTGTAACATATTTAGGTGGATGCGTTTACATTGCAGTCAGTCCAGACTACATGGCGTACATATGACACGCCAAAAGCAAGAACGCTTTTTCTTTGTGCTTTATCGTGTCATTCAGACGGCTTTTGGAGCGACCAGGCTGTTGAAGCGTCCGGCCACTGACGTGGCGCCGGTATTTGAGGAGTTGGGATGTATTAACCCGGACCCTGAACCAACACCAACGCTGCCTCTTGTGTTGCTGTTTTCAGTCTTCCAGACTTACTGCTAGCCGGAGGTTAATAAATATGAGACGAGGTTAAACGGGTCTTTCTGTAGTCCAGGTTGCAGATGAGCGTGATGCTATAGAGATGTGAGTGAAGTGGAGGAAGCGTCTCATTCAGCAGCAGGTTGAAGTGTTTCTGTCTGGATGTTGTTGTTGTTGTTGATGTTTCTGTATCGCGGCTGCAGTCGGCAGCAGATTCCTCCGGAGCTCTGAGTCACTCCGCTGCAGCTTTCAGGCCGCTCTGCCCCGAAGACACGCAGACTGCCAGCCGACGCACGCCGCCTGGCTTCAGGGACTCCACACCCACGACCTCTGACCCCCCCCACACACACTGCAGAGCTCCACTCACCCTCCATCCAACATCACCTGATCCTGATCTATACACCCCGTTACTGCAGGCTAAAAACCAGAGCTGCACCGACATACTGTACATGGGAGGATTTCTAACATCACGAGTGCAGGGAGAGGGAGAGGAGGAGGAGGAAGAGAAGGAAGGAGAGGAGAAAGAGGAGAAAGGCAAGGAGGTAAAGGAGGAAGAGGATGAGGTAAAAGAGGATAACGGCAAGGAATATAGAAGGAGGAGGAGGATGAAGAGGAGGAGAAGGAATAGAAGCAGGGGGAGAAGAGGAGAGAGCCAAAGTATCGTAGAGAGAAAAGGAGGAAGAGGGGAGTAAGAAAAATATGATGAGAATGAGAGAGAGAGGAGGAAGAACAGGAGGAAGAGGAGAGGGAGAAAAAACATGATGAGAGGGAGAGGAGGAAAAAAGGAGGAAGAAGAACAGGAGGAAGAGATATGATCAGGAGAGAGAGAGAGAGAGAAAGAAAAAAGGAGGAAGAACAAAAGAAGACATGATGAGAAGGAGAGAGAGGAGGAAGAACAGAAGGAAGAGGAGAGGAGAGGGTGAAAAGACATGATGAGGAGAGAGAGAGAGGAGGAAGAACAAGAGGAAGAGGAGAGGCGGTTCGTTCAAGGTGAGGCGGCTCATCAATCAGTCGGGAAGCAGAGACTGATTGGGTTGTATTGATCCCAACACAGCCGCGTGTGTGCGTGCGTGCGTGCGTGCGTGCGTGCGTGCGTGCGTGCGTGCGTGTGACACAGACTTTCCAGTCATGCGTAAAATTCCCAGAATGCCTCAGTGCAATGTTTAAACCCTCCTCCTACTCCTCTTCCTTCCTCCTCCTCCTCTTCCTCTTCCTCTTCCTCTTCCTCTTCCTCTTCTCCTCCTCTTCCTCTTCCTCTTCAGTCTCCTCTGCGGAGGGAAACTTCCTCTCGTTTCCAAAGCAACTGAATATTTGTCAGTCAGGAAGTTTCAGACTCCAGAGTTGTTGTTCTTCATCTCAGAGCAGAAGATCTGTTTCACTTATTGAAGTCATCATCAGCGCAGAGAGGAGACACAACTTTAGGGACTCTTTGACTCACTTCTCTAAAGTGAGGAAAGCAGCATCTGAACGCTCCGGAGCTGCTGAAGCTCAAACTTGATTCACCTCAAATTGAGTGTGTTGCAGCATCTCCATCTTTAGTCCCTCAGCCAGCAGGACAAACATCACTTCAAGTTAAAGTTTCCCGCTGAGCTGACAGATGTGATGAGTTTATTTAGCAATTAACATTTAAATCATGGAGGACTTTTAATACCACGGCCACATGTCTGATTCCCCTTAAATCTACCACAAAGACAAATTAATTTATATGTTTATCCTCTCAGATTAGTCAGATTAGTCAGATTAGTCGGTGATGGGATGGAAACAAAGTAAAACTGATGAAAAGTTTTCAATGACGGCTCGTGGCACGCTTATAGCATCTCACAGGATTTCTCTATGAGTCATTGTAGAGTCGGTGCTGCTGGGTGCTGCTGGGTGCTGCGTGCTGCTGGGTGCTGCTGGGTGCTGGGTGCTGGGTGCTGCTGGGTGCTGCTGGGTGCTGCAGGGTGCTGGGTGCTGGGTGCTGCTGGGTGCTGCTGGGTGTTGCTGGGTGCTGCTGGGTGCTGCTGGGTGCTGGGTGCTGCTGGGTGCTGCTGGGTGCTGGGTGCTGGGTGCTGCTGGGTGCTGCTGGGTGCTGCTGGGTGCTGGGTGCTGCTGGGTGCTGGGTGCTGCTGGGTGCTGGGTGCTGCCCATCACATTTAAATTGTGTGTGAATCCCGCTGAGCTGCTCGGGGCTGGCGCGGCGCAGACAGGACATGTTGTTTACAGTAAAGCGTTGACCTGGATCCGACTGAGTTCAACCGTAATCTGCTGCACACACCGATATTTGTCAGTTTTACTAAATGAGATTAAGTGAAGCAGAAACACACACAGGTAGCGCTGATATTCAGCATTTACTGTCAGCAGCTGCTGCTGCTGCGTTTCTCCAGTCAGGACGCAAAATGTAGTAAATGATGAAAACGAGATGAATTATTGGTGGAATTAGACTGAAAGTGGTCACCGTGGGGAAACATATTAACGCGCTGCTGACCCGCTGCTGGATGACGGTATGCCTTCCAGCTCAGCTCCCTCTTCGGCTCAAAATCTGATATCACTTCTGCAATTTCTGCATCAATCCACCAATAAATCTCAAGCAGATCCATCGTTTTAGTGGAGAGTACCAGGGTTTCAAACGTGAATGTGCGGACTAAACCAGCGGTCAGCAACCTGTGTCTCTGTAGCGTCTCTCCAGCGGCTCCCTGGGGACTTTTGGACTGTTTTTTTGTTTACATTTACATTTTTATTTATCGTTGTTGTAGGTCTATGGTACGACCGAGTGTTAAGGCCACATTGCGGAAAAGAAATAAATCTGATAATACAAGAATAAAATCATAATTTTATAAAGTAGTAGTTTTACGTGTTATTTTCTTTTATTCTCGTAATATTCTGACTTTTTTTTTGTTAAGTTAGGACTTTATTCTCGTAATATTCCGACTTTTTTTTTGTTAAGTTAGGACTTTATTCTCGTAATATTCTGACTTTATTCTGTAAATCTCAGATGTTTTTTCCCTCAGTGTGGCCCTAATACTCCGTAGTACATTGTCTCTTTGGCCCTCACTGCATTAGACTGATATACTATATACTCAGACTATAAACTGAGTTACCTTCATCACAATGATCACATGTTTTGCGGCTCCAGACAGATATTTTATTTTGCCTAAAATGGCTCTTTTGATAGTAAAGGTTGCTGACTGCTGGACTAAACAGAACTCTATCATCTGCATAAAAGCAAATATTTAATCCAGCGGTGTCTTTGTAGGTTTCTATACTTTGACTTCTAGCCTATTTATTGTACTTTAAATACATGTTGCTGACATTTCCAATGCACAGCATCTTTCTATTTCGCAGTATTGCTGCTCTCAGGACTCCTACATCTTTCTTATTGTTTCCTTTCCCCTCCTTTTCCTTGCGCCTCCTTGTCTCCTCACGCCTCGATCCTCTGGCTTGTGAGCCAGAAATCAATCAGTTCAATCAATATAATAAAATATATAAAGATTATGATATGTGTGTGTGTGTTAAATAAAAATATGAGATCCGTACATTCTTGTCACATTATTCCACGTTGTGAATTGAATTAAAAGTAAATATATACGTTGTGGTTAACACTGTTCTGCTCATCTGACCGAGATAATATAACACATTAACACTGGACAGCTGATGCAGCTGTGACACACGTCATATTTAAATGACGTCGCTTTAAAATGACGGCTCTGAGGCAACGATGTCTCGTTTGTTAAAAGCCTGTTGCCTTGACTCCTCTCTGCTCCCCGTGGGCGGGATGAAGACATGAGGAGAGGAGGCGAGAAAAGGAATCAAGGATGTACAAACTGGGAGCCCAGTGTCATTGTTGTCAGACAGTTTTTCCTTGTTTACAAAGTTTAATAATGTGTCTTCATATTTGTAGTTATGTAATTAGCTATTAAGCTCACAGCTTATGGAACGACAAGGGACATTTAGTCCCTGAGTTTGTCTTCAAGACAACGCTTCTCTTCGGCCTTGATGCCTTTTGTTTACTGGGTTACTTACAGTATGTTGCTTTAAAGGCTACAGTCACGGTAAAATAAATACCACAGATTACATGAAAGATCGTAACATGTCTGCAGTTTTCTCTGCAAGATGTGCACTGATACATACGGTGCATATGTTAGGTAATAAATCCCCACGCCCAGAGGTACTACAATAAAAGTCACAAAAATAATCTGTGACAAGGTGCAACCTTTGGAGAAGCAGAGGTTTACCTACCTGAATAACTCCTGTGTCACTGCTTCCACGGCGGCTTCAGACAAGAGATAAAACAAAAAGATTCATGTTATAACTTCAACAATCTGCAGCCAGTCAACAAGAACTAACACATCTACTGAACGTGGGCTTCACGTTAACATTTAATCATGTTCAGAGTCAAGTATTTGTGTTTATCTGAAGGGTGGGGAGTGTTAGACAAAGGGACAAACACACCGAATGTCCATTTTGTTATCACTCCAATTTGGCACGAATCAGTGATAAAGTTTTAATAATATATATTATATTTGTTGTACACGGCGTTTCACACAATGTGCATTAGTATTAAGACAATATGTGTTCAATATGACGTTCGTTCAACATTGTCAAGAAAAGTCAAGAGGGCGCTATGCTACGCTATGCTACGCTATGCTACGCTATGCTATGCTGTTTATGCAGATCGGAATCCGCTTGATTGTCCGGAGGTCTGTACTATGAAGCAAGATTTGGCGTTAGCGAGGTAACTTCAGGGATTAACCCTTCAGTGTTTTCAATCCTACGAAGGTGGATCACTTCTTACCGGGGTAGATCGCCATGGTAACTGATGCTGGGTAGATCGCCATGGTAACTGAGAGATCAACTGGTATAAAAGCACCTCCTACTGACCAATCAGAGCTCGGTGCGCAGATCGTATGATAATATTACACAAATACGAAGAAGTTACCGTCATAATCAGACTGAAAACAACACAGTTTAAACTGACAGATGCAGGAAGGACAGCTGGATTTATGCTGTGGGTGTTTACCGCTTTAAATTATGTTTTTATTTTTATTTCTGTTTACTTGGTCTTGAGTCCGTTTCCCACCGCCGGAGACGGGACGCAGCTGAATGAAGGTTGAAATAGTCACACATGCCATGATGTTGTTAATGGGCATAATGAAGTGTAATCCATTCAACCATAAAACATCTAAAAGCTATTTATATTTAGACGGGTATATCTGACTTCTGAGTGTTCCGTTAAATTAATTAAGTCTGTTAATTTACGCATTCACACATCGGGAGTTTTTTCTTTCACCAGCTGTCCTTCCTGCATTTGGCAGCTTCAACTGTTACTGTTAGACAAATACGAAGAAGTTAAACACTTAATCAGACTAATATAGTTTACTCTTCCTTTGTAAAATGTGCCGCTCTACCTGTCTCGCTGCTGTCAGTAGACTTGTCCATGTCTGTGATTGGTCAGATGCTGTAAACACCTCCCCGTTCATGTGAACGCGCTCACAGCCAGACTGAGAAACCCTGAGTTGATTTACAGAGTAGATAACGAGCGTCGTAGGACCGCTAAGCGTGATCTCATTTGTTCAGGTTAGTTAAACCAGATAAGGAGAAGATACCCTGGGTATGATGGAGATGGAGATACCCTGGGTATGATGGAGATACCCTGGGTATGATGGAGATACCCTGGGTATGACGGAGATGGAGATACCCTGGGTATGATGGAGATACCCTGGGTATGATGGATCATACCCTGGGTATGATGGAGATGGAGATACCCTGGGTATGATGGGGATATCCTGGGTATGA
>CAKAOH010034518.1:0-10869 GCA_916701665.1 Sebastiscus tertius
CACATCCTACACACATCCTACACATCCTACAAGCATCCTTCACATCCTACACACATCCTACACATCCTACACATCCTACACATCCTACACATCCTACAAGCATCCTACACATCCTACACACATCCTACACATCCTACACATCCTACACACATCCTACACATCCTACACACATCCTACACATCCTACACACATCCTACACATCCTACACACATCCTACACATCCTACACATCCTACACATCCTACACACATCCTACACACATCCTACACATCCTACACTCTAGGAGGCCGTTGGAGGGCGTAGGAAGCTGTAGGATGTCGTAGAAGGCTGTAGGAAGCTGTAGGAGGCCGTTGGAGGGCGTAGGAGGCCGTAAAAAGCTGTAGGAGGCCGTAGGAGGATGTAGGATGTCGTTGGAGGGCGTAGAAGGCCGTTGGAGGGCGTAGGAGGCCGTAGGAGGCTGTAGGAAGCTCTAGGAGGCTGTTGGAGGGCGTAGGAGGGCGCAGGAAGGCGTAGGAGGCCGTAGGAAGCCGTAGGATGTCGTAGGAGGCCGTTGGAGGGCGTAGGAGGCCATAGGAGGGCGTAGGAGGCTGTAGGAGGCTGTAGGAAGCTCTAGGAGGCTGTTGGAGGGCGTAGGAGGCCATAGGAGGGCGTAGGAGGCTGTAGGAAGCTGTAGGAGGCTGTTGGAGGGCGTAGGAGGGCGTAGGAGGGCGTAGGAAGCTGTTGGAGGCCGTAGGAGGTAGTAGGAAGCCGTAGGAGGCCGTAGGAGGCCGTAGGAAGCTCTAGGAAGCTGTAGGAAGCTGTAGGAGGCTGTAGGAAGCTGTAGGAGGCTGTAGGAAGCTGTAGTAGGCTGTAGGAGGCTGTAGGAAGCTGTAGGAGGCTGTAGGGAGCTGTAGTAGGCTGTAGGAGGCTGTAGGAAGCTGTAGGAGGCTGTAGGGAGCTGTACGAAGCTGTAGGAGGCTGTAGGAAGCTGTAGGAGGCTGTAGGAGGCTGTAGGAGGCTGTAGGAGGCCGTAGGAAGCTCTAGGAGGCTGTAGGAGGCTGTAGGAGGCCGTAGGAAGCTCTAGGAGGCTGTAGGAAGCTCTAGGAGGCTGTAGGAGGCTGTAGGAGGCTGTAGGAAGCTCTAGGAGGCTGTAGGAGGCTGTAGGAAGCTGTAGGAGGCTGTAGGAGGCTGTAGGAGGCTGTAGGGAGCTGTACAAAGCTGTAGGAAGCTGTAGGAAGCTGTAGGAGGCTGTAGGAGGCTGTAGGAGGCTGTAGGAGGCTGTAGGAAGCTGTAGGAGGCTGTAGGAGGCTGTAGGAAGCTGTAGGAGGCTGTAGGAGGCTGTAGGAGGCCGTAGGAAGCTCTAGGAGGCTGTAGGAAGCTCTAGGAGGCTGTAGGAGGCTGTAGGAGGCTGTAGGAAGCTGTAGGAGGCTGTAGGAGGCTGTAGGAAGCTCTAGGAAGCTCTAGGAGGCTGTAGGAGGCTGTAGGAAGCTCTAGGAGGCTGTAGGAGGCCGTAGGAAGCTGTAGGAGGCTGTAGGAGGCCGTAGGAAGCTCTAGGAGGCTGTAGGAAGCTCTAGGAGGCTGTAGGAGGCTGTAGGAAGCTCTAGGAGGCTGTAGGAAGCTCTAGGAGGCTGTAGGAGGCTGTAGGAAGCTCTAGGAGGCTGTAGGAGGCCGTAGGAAGCTCTAGGAGGCTGTAGGAAGCTCTAGGAAGCTCTAGGAGGCTGTAGGAAGCTCTAGGAGGCTGTAGGAGGCCGTAGGAAGCTCTAGGAGGCTGTAGGAAGCTCTAGGAGGCTGTAGGAGGCTGTAGGAAGCTCTAGGAAGCTCTAGGAGGCTGTAGGAAGCTCTAGGAGGCTGTAGGAGGCTGTAGGAAGCTCTAGGAGGCTGTAGGAGGCTGTAGGAAGCTCTAGGAGGCTGTTGGAAGTTGTTGTTTAAGTTATTTATCGTTCATTACTTGCTTAGAGGGACGCTGGTGCATAATCAGCAGCTCATTTGCGCTCCCTCTCAATTTGTCTTTTAATTTCCTGTTATCTGTCAACATCGCCAGAAGACCTCGTTTACTGTAAACTACAGAAAACGCTTTTCTGATGAATATGGACATAAATCTGGATGAAGTGTGGATAAACCTCATGTTGATATTTGGAGGTGAAAGCTGGTAGAAGCAGTGAAAGTATTCATTAACTATGTGTTCATAGTCTGTCTGTGATGGTGTGGAACTCAACTCACACGTTTGCTGACCTTTCTCCGTCAGTTCCTTGTTGCCAGTATTATATATATATATATCTATATATATAGATATATATATATCTATATATATAAATATATATCTATATATATCTATATATATTTGAAGAGCTATTCTCAGATATGAATGACGGCTGATCTCATTCTGTGTTTCTGTGTGTAGATAAGGAGAGGACGGAGGAGCTGCTGAGGGCCATTCAGAGGAAGACTGTGACATTAGACACACTCCGATATAATCCTTTACCTCCATGCAGCAGCCCTCCTGCTTCCTCAGCTGGTGAGACACACACACACACACACACACACACATACACACACACACACACACTTATATAAATGTAGATAAAGATGATTTCTAAGGACGTGTATAATCTGTTTTTAGGTGACTCGTCATCAGCTCCTCTGCCGAGTCAATCAAATGGCCATCCGTACCCGGACTCTCCCAGCCCGTCACCTCCCTACTCACACAGACCCAAACACCCCCCCCATAACGACACATTCAAGCCCTCCGTGGACGCCCACGCGGCCCGCGTCCCTCCACCCTCGGCCCTCCGTCACGAGAAGGCTGAATTTATGGAAGCTCAGCCAAACAGGAAGCTGCAGAACGGCGTCATGGCTTCTCCTCAGAGAAAGGAGCCCAATGCCGTGCAGAACGGGCGGAGTCGTCCCTGGGAGAGGTTCACACCTGAGGCCTTCGCTCAGCACTTCCACCAGGCCGTGCTGCAGTCCACACACAGCACGCTGCACAGCAAAGGTCAGCCAGTCGCTCCCAGAGCTGCCTGACCATTACACTCCATAGTGAATGTTAAAATGACGATGTCCTGCCACCTAGTGGTGTTCACGTGTTACATCCTCACAGTTCAAATGAATATTAGTAACCATAATGGCTCCTTATGAGCTACTGAACACTGACACAGCCTTTTTGTCCCACTCAAGGAGTCTCACATTGTGTCCCAGAGGCCGGCGTGAAGGCCGAGCGCTCGCTGCCTCACAACGCTTCTCAACTGAAGAGTTCACCTCTGAACCACGCCGCTCAGCACGCACACATCAACGGCCATCACTTCCATCCCCTCGTAGCCAGCAGGGACGCTCCGGGACCGCGGGAACACCTGTCTGATGAGGACGAGGAAGAGTCTGGTCAGGAGGAGGAAGATGAGGAGGAGGAGATGGAAGAAGCTCCGAGGAAGTGGCAGGGCATTGAAGCTATCTTTGAGTCCTACCAGGAGTACGTGGACGGTGAGTCGAGGTCCAGGCAGTTGGTCTCAGAGGAATCAAACGTTCCACTGATCAGCTGTTTCCTCACAAATCCTCCTGGAGGTTTTAGAGATGAGATTGTTAACGGTTATTATGTTATTATCCTTTATGGCTGGAGTGCTGCTGTTCTTATCTTAGAAAAAAGCATCTCAATAACACGTCACCTATTTGTTTTTGGGACGCAGATCAGTGATTATTATTACATGTTATTAGATGTTACAAGTCTTTATATTGCTGTAGTAGGTTTATGAATAATCAGGTGGAAGTTTTGATGCAAACAATAAAAAAAGTGAAGCTTTCGTCGGGGGCCCAAATATTCTTGTTAGAGGGCCAGATTTGGCCCACTGGCCGCTGTTTGCCTACCACAGGACTACCCTATCCTATCAGAGGTAGGATGGATATAACTTGTGGTTTGTCTCCGTGCAGACTGGAGTTTAGAGCGGCAGGTTCTTCACGGTCAGTGTAAAAGACTGGAAGCACAGAACTACAACCTGACCAGGACTGCAGAGCAGCTCTCTCTCACCATGGGGGTGAGTATCTGAGACCTTGTCTGCATGCAGATCTGAGTACTTTCATCTTTTAATTATCTGTTTGTACTTCCTGTGTGTACTTCCTGTGTGTACATGATGCATCTTAAAGTTGGGGTCTGTAATGAGAGATGTGTCCGTCCTTCGTTTGTCAGGATCTGGTGAGTCAGAGGCAGAAAGTGAGGGAGGAGAGGGAGATGCTGCAGGCCCAGCTGGAGCACTTCAGGAGGTGTTTGACGCTACCCAACATTCAGTGGGGCAGGGGGCAGTTCAACGGGCACACGCCGAGGTGACCTCTGACACCGACTCCCTGGCGGAGACGCCTCTGACGGCGAAGGAACGGTAACAAGAACAAGACGGACTGGAGCCAGACCACTCTCTGCACTACAAGCACTTGAAGGAGCCGGTCCTCGTCTTGTTCCACCCGTCTGGCCAATCAGTGATGTCACCTGTCTGGTTCCGGATCCAACTGATGACCTGCCAACGGTAACCGTGAACCACGGTGACCACATAGCTCTCTCTCATTCTGCCTCTGGACTGTAACAACACTGTGTAGGTGAATCAGCAGTAACGCTAACCGCACCCTCTAGTCCCCGACTTAGCTTTAAGGACTCTCCACCACTTAGCTCGTAGCAGATCAACTTTTACATTAACTGATGAGACGAATCACTCGGCACACATCTGTAGCCTCTCTGGACGGCGGTGAGAAGAGACCGAGCGTGCAACGGTCACTCGGTCGATACTCAGAGAATGAAAATGGAGTCGAGGAATCAAAGCACACCTCAGGCCTTAAACATGACGGGATGCACTTGAAGAGGAGGAAATACTTGAGCGTCCTCTGTGTGGTGTGATGTCGTAGTTGTCTACTTAGCACCGTGTGACGCACCGAGCAGTTAAGCTTCTGCAGAGGATAGGAAACGTCTAAAAGATAGTATCTATATAATGGCAAAATGGTATCGATGAAGTTTTTTGAGGTTTAATAAATTTTCCATTTGGTAATGTCACTTGTGATAGACGAAGAGTTTCTGTATGTTTTAACCATTTCTTGTGGGAAGCCATATGTTCTGTTTGAACTGCTGCTGGTCAGAATAAAACGTGTTTAGAAGATGAAGGACGTTAGAGGACGTTAGAGGACGTTAGAGGACGTTAGAGGACGTTAGAGGACAGTTATGTGATGTTATGTGATGTCAAAATGTTTGGGGGTTGACCGAGATGCCATGGGGGGGGCAACATAGCAGATGTTATCAGATGGTTTATCCTCCACAGGCCTAGAAATGTTGATAAACTTGAAGATATTTTTAAAAGGCATTTTGCAACATGTTCTTAAAAAGCTCCAGTAAACTTTTAGACATCCGGTCCAACCTCACAGTTGTTTTCTCCTCTCTGAAGGGGACTTCTTATGGCATTATTTTGAAAAACTAAGTTAAATGATTTTGTCAAGGAAACGAAAAAGCCAAATTATAATTCTGTTCCGTTTCTGGACTGTCAGAACCGATGAACGATTTCTTTTCTCTTGATACTCAGAGAGCACTTGAAGCAGATCTCTAACTGTTTATGGGTGACAGAGACGTCAGAATGGCACTATCCCTCTGTGGATAACAGAAAACACACCTTGTCTTTCTCTTTTGATGAGATTTATTTTTGCTCCTCTCCCTCTGAATATTAATATATTATATATAATATATTAATATATAGTCCCAGGAGCTCGTCCCTACAAGCACAAGCTAGTAGCAATCTCCCGAAACCTTCCTGCGTCACCTATTCAGTCTCCTCAGACTCGCTGTGAAATCCTGCATATTTGTTTCAATCATTGTCATGTACTGTATTATTTGGGCTGTATAATTGTGATGAATTATTTATTAACATATATTGCTGTACATTCTGATGGAAATTTACATTAAAATATTTGTAAAATGTCTTTTATCTGTCATTTATCTGATACATCTTTAATTTCACTCTCATTAACTATCACTTCCATGTTTTCCTGAATTCATTCATTCATTCACATTGTAGTTAATTAATAGGGACTCTGAGGAATGCCATGTCTGTCTTCTTTGGTCCAAAACATGCTCCAAAATCTCAGATGGGTGTTAAACTGGGTTGAGATCAACACTGCGTTCCAGTCCCCATACTATCATACTATTTTACTACTACTTTAAAACAATATGTAGTTTGTCCCCATACACAGTATGTCAAATGCAGTATGCCCATAAAATACCAGGATGTCCGTCTACATCTGTTCACATTTTGCAGTACGTATGTAAGTCAGCATGCCTTCTGGCTATTCTGACCCACAATCCTCTCTGCAGGGATATATGAACAAAGTCCAAGGTGAAATGTTAGAACGAAGTCCTACGTCCCAACTGCATGCAGGAGTTCATACTTTGTAAGGGCAGCTGCATATGTACTAATAGGAAAAAGAAAAAGTATGCGTAGTCTGTGTCTGTGAAGGCTTTAACATCTGATCCGCTTTATTTTTCATCAAACCAGTTAATGACCTCTTGTGTCATGTGGACGGGAGTATTGCCATCCTGGAGAATACCACGCTCATCAAGATAGAAATGCCTCAACGTGGGATAAAAGCAGTGCTGGAAAGTAACTAAGTACATTTACTCAGGTACTGCACTGAAGTAGTTTTGAGGCTCTTGCACCTCGTTTGAGTTTTCCATTTGATGCTACTTTATACTTCTACATCCCAAGAGAAAACATTCTATGTTTTACTTCACTACGTTTATATGACAGCTATACGTATACTGTATGTATTTCTATAAGGTGTTTTCAGTGACCCCGGCTGATCACACCTCTACAGTCAGGTGAACGTTGGGTGGAGCTATGCAGGGAATTATTACGGATTTCACCAAATTGGTTGCCCTAAGAATGATAACTGGGTAAGTTTCCCCGTCCCAGCAGGTTCAACAAAACCAACACAGCGGTTGTAACAATGGATGGAAGCGTTGTTAGCTTACAGGGCCCGTCCTGAATAAGGAGAACTTTTGACACTTTAGGTACTTTTCTGAGAACTTTTACACTGTAATGTTGCTATTTTTACTGAAGTAAAGCATCTCAATCCTTCCTCCACCACGGGATAAAAGTGATCAGTTACAGTCACTTTGTGTTGATTTCCACCAGAACCCAACACGGGGTCCAGCCTTCGGGCATGTGCTCTCTGTAGTCTCTGTTCCTGTTCCTGTTCAGTTCCAGTCACAGACATTTATCAGCTTTAGTCCACTGAGCAGTCTTTGTGACTGAAGCTCCTCTGGTCCAACAATGATCTCTCTCTTTAAAGTCACTGAGATCTTTTCTTCTTTAAAGTCACTGAGATCTTTTCCTCTTAAAGTCACTGAGATCTTTTCCTCTTTAAAGTCACTGAGATCTTTTCCTCTCTCCATCTTGCCATACAGTCCTAATTAAAGCTCAACACTGTTATACATCATAGTTAATTCCTTAATTGTATGTCACAGTGCTCCTGTACGGATCATCTGCGTTTGTTCCTCCTCTCGTTTATTCAGGTTTCTCATCAGAATGAACATGGATGAGAAGTATTGGACAATCAACAGCAGCTTTATTTCACATGCTTATTCAAGATCCACACAAAGACATGAAATGAAAGAAATACATAAAGTAAAACTAACCATGCATCGTGTAGAATAAGGCCACATAGCTGAGTTAGTAGAAAAGGAGGGATTGTGCAGGACATGGAGCAACATAACACCGTGCAGACAGATATTCAGCCTGGATAAAGAAGCACCATGTGACAGACTAAAGGCTGACTCTCATGGAAATGTCCAGAAGCTATTCACATGGGTTCTGGATGACTATCAGCAGGAAGTCGTTCTCTGCAGAGACATGAAAGAAGAGAAGACGTTGGATAGAGATGTAGTGAAAGCTGTAGACGGAGGTCACAGTAAATGTTTGTTTCAGTGGTCATCAACAACACCAGTCTAACTACACACTCACCTGGTGCCACCAGGATCTCGTGTTTCTTGGAGCGGATGCGGAGGAAGGTGAGGTCGTTCTGAGGGTCGATGTCCCTCACGGCGCTCCGGGCCTTCATGGCGAGGTGGCGAAGAAGTCCTGCGTACTGGACCGTCGTGGAGTTATCTAAAGTCGTTCTGATGGGAATACCTGAAGAGATCAAAGCGTTTACAACCTGTATAGTATCCTAAACCTGCTGTTAACCACAGAGAACAGGCTCACCTTCGGCATTGACTACTATGGTTCCAATCACACCTTTATGGGCTTCGATCCTCTTCAGTGTTTCCTCAACTTCAGCCTGAAGGACACGAAGACAAGAAGGAAGATATTTAATAAAACACACACTAATGAAATGTATAAAGATATTAACAAAATAAACAGCAACTTTAAGGATGTTTGATCTGAATCAGAATCAGAATGGTGTTTATTGCCAGGTGTAAGAGGTATACACTAGGAATTTGCTTTGGCTTCTGTTGGTGCAAGTCAACAGTATAATAACAAAAGAACAGATAGAAATTGAATTTCTACCAATATACAATATACAAAATAAGCTATGAACAAAAATAAACATGATATAATCTGGTCTCAGGTTAGTGCCAGTGAGGTCATTTAAATGACTTTATTATAGGTAGATAATGTCATTGATGCAGTCAGGTCATTTATGGTTATCTGCGTTAATATAAACATGAATAATTCAATTTATTTTATTTTTATATAGCATGAAATCATAACAGAAGTTATCTGGAGAGGTTTTATATATAAAGCAGGTCTCAAACAGTACACCAGAGTAATCAGTTAATCATGAAGAGACATAATGAATATAGATATGAGAGAATTAGAGATTAATAAGTTAATAATACAGATTTGAGAGGAGAAACTGAAGGGAACTTACATGTTCAGTTGTTGCCATGTTGTCTGAGAGACTCACTGAGTCTGATCCTCCATGCACTGTCCTGTGTTCTCTCACTGAGTCCTGAGTCTGTCCTTCCTCCTTCCTCCTTCCTAACTCCTCTCTGCGCGTCTCTCTGTTGCCCAGGGAAACGGAGGTGACGTGAGACTCCAGCGGAAGAGTATCTGCCCGTTCAGGCTGTATCACCTGTCTGACTATAGGACATACAGGATTAAACCAAACACTCCACAGAATAGATCAGCACCCAACTGGACTATACACGCACTGTAATAAACCGGAAACTATCAGATATGTTCTTATAGAGGGCAACGAATATGACGACGAAAGAAGGGAACTGCTATCAGGAGTAAATGATGGAAATATTACAATCTGCTGGGAAAGACCTCTAATAAAGTACACTACTGCTAATTAATTACTTAAAGGCAACAGGAATAATGGAGAGAATTCAATTAATATTATTATTATTGTTATTATTATAAATAATTTTTAATTTTTATTTTATTGTTTTTTTTATTTTTTTTTGTATTTAATTTGTTTTCCTGCCAATCTCCTGCTCCTCTCCTCCAGCCCAGCAGGGGCGGTAATGCTCCTCTAAGCTGGTTTACCAACCAACAATAAACACCAACGAAGAAGAGGAGGTTCAGGCTGTTAGCTGTTAGCTGAGAGGAGCTGTGTTCGGGCTGTGTGTAGCTGGCTGTGTTGACTGATTGAACCTCTGTAAAGATGCCGGAGCTCGCGGTAGAAAACGTGGTGG
Organism: Sebastiscus tertius; assembly: GCA_916701665.1. NCBI lineage: Eukaryota > Metazoa > Chordata > Actinopteri > Perciformes > Sebastidae > Sebastiscus > Sebastiscus tertius. Next base: position 9,637 of record CAKAOH010034518.1, read on the forward strand.
TTCATCCTCTGGTGCTGCTCAGCGTGGTGGATCACTTCAACAGGTCAGTAGTTCAGACTTTACATACAGGTTACTAGATTACATGATAACAGGACCAGAACAACGCTGCTAAGCTAGGCTAGGCTAACGTTAGCTTAGCTTAGCCCTGCTGAGTCAGAGCCTCATAGACACTGAATGAAGCTAGCTAGCTGAGCTAGCTGAGTGTAGCTAGCTGAGCTAGCTGAGTGTAGCTGGTCTCTAGCTGGTGTTCAGACACAGTACCGGGTTATTCTGTTAAACTGAACATGAATCAGTAGCTCAGCAGGTTGGTGGTTGAACTCTATATTATTATTATATTAATGACTCATTAATGACATCATCTGGTCTTCACTTCATCACAGATGATCACATGAAGGTTAGCTTAGCATTAGCATTAGCATAGCTTCAGATCAGATGAGTCTGTATTAATCTCTGGAGGAGATTCAGGAGTCAGAACAGCAACATCATGAAACATCTTGAACATCATTAAACATCATGAACATCATGAACATCATGAAACATCATTGAACATCATTAAACATCATGAACATCATTGAACATCATCAAACATCATGAAACATCATGAACATCATGAAACATCTTGAACATCATTAAACATCATGAACATCATTGAACATCATGAAACATCTTGAACATCATGAAACATCATGAACATCATTGAACATCATGAAACATCATGAACATCATGAAACATCTTGAACATCATTAAACATCATTAAACATCATGAACATCATGAACATCATGAAACATCATGAACATCATGAACATCATTGAACATCATGAAACATCATGAAACATCATGAACATCATGAACATCATTGAACATCATGAAACATCATGAACATCATTGAACATCATCAAACATCATGAACATCATGAACATCATTGAACATCATGAAACATCATGAACATCATGAACATCATTGAACATCATGAAACATCATGAACATCATTGAACATCATGAAACATCATGAAACATCATTGAACATCATCAAACATCATGAAACATCATGAACATCATGAACATCATTGAACATCATGAAACATCATGAACATCATTGAACATCATCAAACATCATGAAACATCATGAACATCATGAACATCATTAAACATCATGAACATCATTGAACATCATGAAACATCTTGAACATCATGAAACATCATGAACATCATTGAACATCATGAAACATC
>CAKAOH010034610.1:0-55962 GCA_916701665.1 Sebastiscus tertius
TGCTCATTTTCAGGTTCATACTTGTATTTTGTGTTTCTACTAGAACATGTTTACATGCTGTAATGTTCAAAAAAACCTTTATTTTCCTCATACTGTCGGCCTGAATGTGCCTGTATTTACCCTCTGTCTGAAACGCTCCGTTTTAGCCCATTTCGATGTAATTGCGACGAAATTGCAACAGAATTGCGTTGCTAGGCAACATCTTGGGTCCATGTGTGCTTCCTGTCAGCTGATGACATTCACATACACTGCAACCAGTAATAAACTGGGACACATTTAGAATTTTTATATTTAAAACTGTGTACAGGGTCTAAATATTGTATATTTGTGACATCACAAATGGACAGAAATCCCGACAGCTTGTTTCAAATGCAGAGTTTCTGAATACGGGCTGTGTGTATTTCTCTGTGGATTGAGCCTTTTGATACTTTCACAGTATTTATATAGGACTTAGGCCTGCTTTATAATAAAAAAACATGAAAATCTCACTTTTTTTTATAATATATCCCCTTTAAAATTAGGACCAAACATGCATCACCAGTTGGCCAGTTAGGACTGATTTCCTCCTGTGAGACACCTGATAGCACAGAACCAGATCCTGGTAATGAGCCCAAATGAAGGTACATTCTCCACCTTGTCCTGTAGATGATTTACATGTCCCCTCTCATTAATAATTTAGTTTGAGGAAGCAAAGCGCGGCGTTAAATTGCCACTTGTGGAGAATGGAAGGGGTGGAGGAAGAGTGGAGGGGCTCTTTAAGGTTCATATAGTTAGTTAGTTGGCCCCGGGCCCCTGCTACGCTTGTTATGCAAATGAAGGAGTGGATGCGTGATGATTTCCTCCTGTAACTGTTGGTTACTCAGGAAATATGGAGGGCCCGCTGTCTTCCACTCACTTAGTGTGTAGAGAACTCTTCTTATTCTCTCTGTTGAGTTAGTATTAGGTCTGGTGAAATGGTTACAATGTGAACACAAGAAAAAGTAAAAGGCCACGTTGTGCCCTCCCCACTACCTCCACATACTTTTACTCCACTCTCTAACAGCCCTAGTCTCTGTGTTTCTGCACTCACTTCCTGTCTCAGTGTTGCATATTTTATCAGGACTTTGTCCTCTTAATCCCGCTGACTGAGCTCTAATCGGTCGACTGTTTCTTCAGCTGTCAACGAGCTCAACATCAGAATTATTTCAACTGCTGAATTAGTAGGAAATGTAAATTGCAATTCGGAGGTCTGGAACCTACAGCTAGTGCAGAACCTACAGCTAGTGCAGAACCTACAGCTAGTGCAGAACCTACAGCTACTACAGCTGTTGCAGAACCTACAGCTGCTGCAGAACCTACAGCTGCTGCAGAACCTACAGCTCCTACAGCTGCTGCAGAACCTACAGCTGCTGCAGAACCTACAGCTGCTGCCAGTGGCCAGTTAGTCTATGTGGTGTGTTCAAGTGCAACTTAACAGAGGATGTGAGGCAATGGAAGGCATTTTATTGGTTGTTTTTTAGCCTGTGCTGGTTCTTTGAGGTCAAATATTGGCCTAAAGGTCCCATATTATAAAAAAGTGAGATTTTCATGTTTTTTATTATAAAGCAGGCTTAAGTCCTATATAAATACTGTGAAAGTATCGAAATGCAGGGAAATACACACAGCCCGCATTCAGAAACTCTGCATTTGAAACAAGCTGTCAGGATTTCTGTCCATTTGTGATGTCACAAATATACAATATTTAGACCCTTTACACAGTTTTAAACGTAAACATTCTAAATTTGTCCCAGTTTATTCCTGGTTGCAGTGTATGTGAATGTCATCAGCTGACAGGAAGTACACATGGACCCAAGATGTTGCCTAGCAACGCAATTCTGTTGCATTTTCATCGCAATTCCGTCCAAATACACTAAAACGGAGCGTTTAAGACAGAAGGTAAATACAGGCATATTCAGGCTGACAGTATAAGGAAAATAAAGTTTTTTTTTAACATTTCAGCATGTAAACATGTTATAGTAGAAACACAAAATACAAGTATGATCCTGAAAATGAGCATGATATGGGACCTTTAACATACACTTAAATATGACTTAAAAGGGGTCCCTAACAACTCTGCTGTCTATACCTAATACAACAGCAGGATGAATCTCCTTCATACTCCTATGTTAGTGCTGCGTTTCCCATCATGCCATGTTTTGATGTTTGGATGCTGTGGAAAAATCACATCACTGCTCAAAACTTGTCTGCCACAGTTCTGGAGCTGCCTTGTTATTCAGTGTACTGGACCGTACTGGAGACCCAGTGGGTCTGAGCTCATGGCTGTTGTTCAGTCAGCAGGACTAGGTGTTGTGTACTGCTGATGGGGCTCCATCTTTCATCCTTGCCTCTTCCTTCATTAAAGGACTCATCTGAAGAATCCATGGCCTGTGTTTTTCTGTTTGTAACGAGGGGCGAAGAAGAAGGTTCAAGTGTTTTTCCCATGCTCTACAGTCCATTCAGGTCCAGACAGCAGCCTGCTACTACTAGGCTGTAGTTTAAAGCTCCCAGTGTGCTCTATACACTGTCCTCCACCTCTCTGCTCAGGACAGAGCCCTTCTGTTTGGAATGGATGGTCTATTCCCATGAGCTTAGCATGTTACAGCAGCACACACATTGTCATGTATATGCAGAGTCCACAATCGTGTCCACCAATGAGAAAGGAAAACCCCCCTGTCCCCTTCTCCCATTGAGTTCTGTTGTCATTGCCATGGAAAACAGAGTATAATAGGTTTCTGTATTCAGCAAGTGGTTTAAAGTGGCAGTAGGCAGTATATTTTTGGCATCGTTGGGCATAAATTCCATAATAACTTTTCAGCATATTGTAATTCAAGTGTTCTGAGAGAAAACTAGACTTCTGCTCCTCCTCATGGCTCTGTTTTCAGACTTTAGAACATCTAGCCCATGACGGGAGACTTTGACCAATCACAGGTCATTTCATTGAGAGAGCTTTCCTATTGGCTGTGCTCCGGTCATGTGACCAGAACTCGGCGTTCCTTCACCAGATTTTACAATGGCGGCGGCGTCACAAACTTTCTCATTTTACAGCTAAACTGTACACTACAAGATGATTCTGAAAACATTTGAGGAGAGAAATAGGCATTAACATAACAGAATATTGATTCATATTTGATCAGCGCTGCCTAGTTTCACCATTTGGTTGGAGTTTGCGAGTTATTGACAGCCGGCTCTCATAGACAGTAGCTGAACAGCAGACCTCAGACCTTTAATAACTATGTAGAGCGACTATGTAGAGCGAGCACAAACGCGAGCGGGAGCAACAGAACGCTGACTTTTGTTGACTTAACGGCCACAGGTGTCGCTGTTAACAAGCAATTTCTGATTCTTACAAACAGTCCCTATAACTGTTAAAGTAAGAATTGTGGCCAATAAGCAACTGTTGAGTGTTTATAATTTTCAAAATAAATGAAAATGCATTTCCTTTGTTCTCTCTACAGTACCAAAACCGAGGTACATACCAAACCCTGAATTTTGTGTAGCGTTCCACCCCTGGTGATAACGTCATAAAATATGATGACAGGCATTTGAAACTTCATTCAAAGCGCTTTCGCAAAGAAAAGGTGGTGGCAGGCGTGGTGACAGACCGCAGGACTACGATGTGGCAGCCCAACGTGCTGCTGCGCTCTGCTTACCCGGGACTGGATCCTGGTACGGGGTACGGACTGCTACTCGGGCTGCACGGCGTGGAGGATGTTTTCACTGTAACGTACTGGGTGCTGCTGACAGGTTTCTAGTGACATATTACACACACAACGAGGTTTGTTCCCATCCAGACCGCAGTGATTGCTTTTAAGAAATCTTCAATGTCTTTGTTTTACTGCTGCATTTTTTGTTGAACATAACAACGTTCTTGTTGCTGATCTTTCTCTGTGACAGTGTAATATACTGTGTACTGTGTACTATACAGTGTAATACTCCCATACGGACAACATTTTCTTTTACTTTTATTTGTAAACAAAGGTGCGCATGACACCCGCTTTCATGCCAGATTCTCACCCAGCCTGTGGCTTCTCTTAATTAGCAGCTGGTTACTGTTGTCTGAGACCGACGGCAAATAACCAACACAACCACTGCCTTCAATCCTTTTACATGGATACATTTGCTCAGTTTGATGACAGTCAAAATATTGGTCTGTTCCATTTTTTGACCAGAGATTAACTTCCATGTCTTGAACCTCTGTTCAGCCTGGTCAGAATTTTATCTGCCACATGCTGATTTTGATCCGTAAGGATACATGAAGCCTTTTTCAACACTTCCGACAAAAAACAAAGCAACGGCAGAGAAATGGGCATTAAGGCATTAATGTGTGAGCTTGTTGTTGTGTTTCTGGGTGCCAAGTTCCAGTGGAGGCTAAGACGTTGTGGCTGGCACAGATCAGAGGGGCAAAGCTTTAAGCCTGTGTTGTGCTCCTGTGTGTTGCTCATAATGAAATGAACAGAAGCTCGAACTCACATGATAAAAACAGCCACACAACCCTGTTTTTCAACGCAATCTCATCCCAACTCATCATATTTTGCCACTTGGGCAGAAGTTTTTGGTGTCACTATGACGACGCCTCAGAATGGGTTAGAAATAAACATCACAGTCTGGCTTGAAATAAATACGTCTGTTACATAACTTAAGCTACATCATCAGTAGAAATAACTAAACTTTAGGTTTCACACAGGACATGAACGCTGGTCCTATGTTTGTTAGACCTATCCAACACTCACTGTCTTTTCAGAACACCAAACAGTGCTCCCATCTCCAAATTCCTCCTGCCTTCCTCTCAGCTCTGTTAAAAATTGGCTGTTTCAGACATTTTGGTATTTTGGACACTAACAAACTCATGAGGTATATATTAACCTTTAGGAGTCTTGGGCTATTTTGGCCATAACTTAACTAAGTGTCCTGTTCTTTGCAGATGATGTGGTTCTGTTGGCTTCATCAGACCGTGACCCGAGTGTGACACGGTCAGGATGAGAGTCGGTACTTCCAAGTATGAGGCCATGGTTCTCTGCCATAAACCAGTGAACCGCTCCCTCCAGGTTGGGAGTGAGTCACTGCCGAGGTCGAAGGTCAACAACCCGAACCAATCGCGAGCCGAGCGCAGCCGCAGCTTGTCAGACTCACAGCTGTCAATCATGAAGTCACACCCCCTTTTTATAGCATCAAATAACTAATTAAAGCCAAACGCTTGAACCTCAGCGTGATAAGAACTACCTAAAATTACAGAAACCATCTTTGAGGTGTACTTTGACTTTTTATTTTGGCCCATGTCCCATCTGCTGACATGGAGGGGGGTGGGCTTTATGACCTATACTGCAGCCAGCCAGCAGGGGGCGATCCAGATGTTTTGGCTTCACTTTTGGGGAGCTGTCATGTTGTCCATCTTTATATACAGTCCATGGTCAGAACAGTACCAGTGGATGCACTGGTTCTCCTCAGTGTGAATGTGTTGAAGTGAAGCACAGTGATAAGACCTGAGTTCCTCTGGAAAAACAAGGTGTAGTTCTATATGTGACACAGAAGGGGGCGTGAGTTGTCTTGTTGTGTAGCACTGCAGCAGATTTAAATCCCCCTCACTGTCCAGGTGTCCAACATATTCAGCAGCAGACATCGGCCTCGTCTCACACTGTCTCTGTTCACTGATGACTGATTGTTTGTTTTCCTGACATATTTGTGACTGTTGTGTATATTCAGCGATGTGTTGGCCTACATGTCGTGAAGCCTGTAAATATAACAGGAGAGTCATGTAATTCCTTATCCTGTGACGCTGTAGACTGTTATTGGGGCAGAGCCTTGTTTCTGCTGCTGAAGCTCAAGCTGGTTTTATTTTAAACAGATTAGAATCCTGGTTGTCAGTGAAGAAGCTGCTGCAGAGGAGGGAAGGGATGCACCGATACCACTTTTTTATACCGAGTACAAGTACAAGTACTCACATTTGGATACTCGCTTATACCGAGTACCGATACGAGTACTTCTCCATGTCAAAAGACCCTCGTTAACAGCCAGCTGGAGGGTGTGAGCGACACATGGCAGGATGGGGATTCCCGCATTCTAGGTTGGCTTAGAAAGGCTCGGGGCGAAGGTGCTTCCCGGGGCCGTGGCTAAAATACTCGCTGCGCCCACTGTCGACCGGGCCGGACTGTCCTCAGTGCGCCCCAACCAAGTCGTGCCCCTAGGGCAGGGTGCAGCACATGTCAAAGGCGCCAGGGGTCTGCGGCGATGTCAGCAACCCTCCCGACCCGTCATGAAACACGGACCAAGGAGTCTGACGCAGGCGCGAGTCAGAGGGTGCAAGCAAAACCCCGTGGCGCAATGAAAGTGAGGGCCAGTGCGCGCTGGTTGAGGTGGGATCCTGGCACCACCGGCCCGCCTCGCCCGCACCGTCGGGGAGGTGGAGTGTGAACGTGTGCGATAGAACCTGAAAGATGCTGACGAAAGGTTAACGTCACGCTGCCGTAAAGTGGTATCGGTGCCATTGTATTAGAGCCATTTTGCGAGTACGAGTACATGAGCACAGTATCAGACCCGATACCCGATACTGGTGTCGGTATCAGTGCATCCCTAGAGGAGGGTTTGCAGCATGACAACCGCTCCACCTGTCTTAATCTTTGCCAAGGTACTGGAAGAATCAATGAGTCCAAAGAATGATAGAAAAGAGATCACTTAGATCTCTTCAGTATTCCACTTTATTCTGAGCTTCCGGTCTGTCAGACCTTCATCAGAGCAGACTTGATTCAACAAAGGACAGGCTGGTAAAAATAACCAATCTCATTCTAATCATTGGCAGTATGCAGTACACCTGTATGTGGACACCCTGGTGGTAGAAGCTCCACCTCTTGGGAGGTGTAGTTCTAGTAGAGAACTGTGAGGCCTACAAATAGATGCCATATTTGTTTTACAATACAAGATACACAAAAGGGGTGGAACACAGTGAATAAATATAGATCTATATGTTTTTTCTATGTTCACTGTGTTCCACCCTTTTGTGTATTGAAATAGCAGACCGCAGAACGCTGTGATTGACCAATCAGAATGGAGTTCAGTTGTGTAATAAGTTTCTGATAAATGTCTCTAGCTCACTCTTGATTGGATGTTTGATCTTTAATAAACATATTGTAGTGTTAGTCAACCACTATTGTGACTCATATTTGTGGGATATTTTGTTATTACATTCCTATTTGCTTCGTCCCTCCTCTCAATGAGCTATTTAATTATGAACCACAAACTGTCCCCATAAATCCCAATAACATGTGAGTCATCCGGCACCCAGTGAGGCCTTTACATCAGTCCTACTGTAACTCTTAACAGCACAGGGGATACTTCCATCACAGGCTATAGTATTATGAAGAATCTACAGAGGAAACTGAATGAAGCTCTCGTGTGTGTGTGTGTGTGTGTGTGTGTGTGTGTGTGTGTGTGTGTGTGGAGAGCTGGTGTAGGAGGACGTGCTGGCCAGAATAATAGTCTGCAGGGAATCACGTGTAATTATTGGCTGCTTCTTTCCCACACTGTGCTCTATTGGTATTCTAACCCAGATCTGTGAGGCCTGTTCTCACTGGTCCCTCCCTTTGTGCCATGTTTCCATGGTGTCCTCCGGAGGGGACACAAGCTGGGTTCAGTGAAAGGACTGTGTGTGTGTGTGTGTGTCTCCGCAAACTCAAGAGCACACTTGCACATATTTGAGTGCTGAATTGCATTTTCTTCAGTTCTGCAGTTGTATAACACAGGATTCAAATTACAATTATTTTTTTTTTATAATTTGTAATATGTTTTTAATAATTATTTTCATCATTTTAATAAGCATGAGGGTCTTTTAAAATAAATAAATGTCAGGAGTCTCCTACATATTATGCAGCAGGATAAAGAGACACTACAGTGAATAAAAGATAATATTGGGTTTAGGGGTCCTCAAGAAAATTTGAAGGTTTCTGACCTAAAACTATAAAACTAGAATTTAATGTAATCATTTTGTACCATTATTATTACTAGTTAGGCTAATTGATTATTTTTATTATTTATCACAGCCTTCGTCTGAACAGCCCTGTAAAAATCATATTCTGTAAATCAGAAGAGCAGATTCAGAAATTGTTTAAATAATATTTCATTAATTATATTTGTTCACAAAAAAGTTATGACGAACAATTCTCTAATTATTTTACAAAAAAGGACGTGGACATTGTGTTGATAAATCACAGCACCCTCGTTCTCGTCCAGATGCTCCCCACATTGTCTTTATGTTCATATGGATGACACCTCTTCCTGACAAACAGCGACTGAGCGAACTCTACCGAATGGGGCGTGTAAAATGGTCCAGATGTACTACGAGTGATGTCACTCTCTACTACATAGAGAGAGTGATGTTGATTAACTGTCAGTTACTGTCAGTCAGCATCGATTGTGACCAGGAAATATAGGTTAGAGGTGCACGAAACCTCTCATAAACAGAGCCGGGGTGAGCGTTTTTCAAACAAGCGGCACGTCGTTTTGCCTGTTCGCTGACGCACGGAGCAGGTTAGGACGTCTCCACTGGATAAAACTGAAACAATCTGATGTTTTGCTTATTCGCATCGCGTCCTGCACCATTATGAAGCTTACAGTGAACCTAGTATGGAGAGGGCAGAAAAAGGTCCCGGCAGCTTCTGAGAAGTGCCGGTACGCAAGAAAAAGTCACAGTAGGCCAAGGAGTAAAATGTAGAAGCGCGTACCGGTGAGTACCGGTGAGTACCGGTGAGTACCGGCCCACTTGGAGCACTGACTCAGGTACTCTCGGCTGTATGTATCCACAGGATGGCTGCTGCCATGTGTGTCTGTGAGCAGCAACTTGTGTGTTCTTTTCCTCTCATGAATAATTGAGTGGCTGATATAAATCGAGGCAGCTGTCTCGTACTATAGACCCCATTAAGTCAGTCCACTTTGTGTCCTGTGTGTCCCCAACTGTCACAAAATGAATTCACTATCACCATCAATCCGTATCTCTTTATGCCAGAGAGCTGACCAGGCTGTGGCACTGAGGGACACCAGGGTTAGACCAGGGTCACTATACCATGATGAACTTCTAGATATTACTTCAGTCGTCAGAACTAATTGATTGGTTGCTACTGTGTGGAGTTTAAATGTCCTTTATGCCAACAGATTGGAGGGGTCGTGAGATGATTCATTGAATGAGGAAGGAACGCTACGACAATTTGGTTTAACTTTTCAAACTTGAAGGTGGAAAATATTTTTTTTTGCGTCACAACTGGTAGTGTTTGTAGGGAGTAGGGAGTACCAGCTTGACCTTTAGCAATGACCCAGTCATTGTAAAACTGATCAATACTGCATCAGTTGTCTGTGGATAGCTCGTAAACACACTTGAGACACTTAAAGGGACTGTTTGCAACTTCTTACACGTATAAATCGTTGCGGGTCGGTATCCCATGCATGCTCGCATGTGGCTACGCTGTTCAGACTCAGACTCCAACACAAACCACATAGAAGCACCAAAACCACAAAGTTCTATCTAGTGAAGCCCGTCTGTTAAACAGTGTTAACTCTTATTTTCATTGCGCCACAGGGTTTTGCGTGCACCCTCTGAGTCACACGTGCGTTAGACTCCTCGGTGCGTGTTTCAAGATGGGTCGGATGGGTTGCCGACAACGCCACAGACCCCTGGCGCCTTTTACGTGGGCCGCGACATGACGCGGTTGGGGCGCACTGAGGACAGTCCGCACCGGGAGCAGGGAGCCCCGTCACGCTGGGGCGAGGTCCGGGCGGGGTGCGCTGTAAAGCTGCAGCCGCGAGCCACCTTCGCCCCGAGCTTTTCCAAACCGACCTAGAGTCGGTCGCGGCGCACCGCCTCGTATGCGGGACTCCCCAGCTTGCCGTGTGTCGCTCACACCCTCCATCTGGCTGTTGACAAGGGTCTTTTGACACAGAGAAGTACTCGTATCGGTACTTAGTATCTGCAAGTACCCAAATGTAAGTACTTGTACTTGTACTCGGTCTGTAAAAAAATGGTATCGGTGCATCCCTACATTGAGGTATCACATTCAACCCCAGGGACTCCCACCACCACTCCCACTCATTTACTCCAAGTAGCCTCCAGAATAGAGATCAGGTTCCTCATCCTCCTCTCTGCTGAGACCCAAGACAGTAGACAACAATTTGGGGATGACCTCAGAGAGAAGGAAGGGCGGTAGGTGGGGGGAGTGGTAGATTGAGGTGAGACAGAAGGAGAGGGAAGTGAGAAGGGACGTCTTGGTCTGCCAACACAAACTTTCCATCCACTGCCAGACACTGCTAGAGGTAAGCTCCGCATGATGTTGTAAATCATCATGAATAATCGATGCTGCCCAGATGTCAGTGACTTACTATTGTGTTTCAGTTACACACAGAACATCAGATCAGTTTGCATCTATCTGCATGTGAATGGGCGGAGTAGGAGTCGGGGTCAGTTCCGGACGCGGTGAGGCAGAGGCTCGGTCACAGCCGGTGCAGCAGAACGACCAATATTGTGTCTTAGAGAAGAGAAAGATTAGCCTTGTTAGTGCATGTACTGTATGTGTGTGTGTGTGTGTGTATGCGTTCATTCAAACTGTGTGAATGTGGGTGTATGTGTGAACTCAGCGGTGCCCTATACTGGCACAATAGCCAGCTGTCCCTGGGGTCCTGACACATCAGCGTGACTGCAGCGCCCACGTCCACATTCCCTCGGTGCTGGCTGTGGGTGGCGTCTCCGGGCCGTCAGGAGGACACACCGGCTCTGTGGAGCCTAAGGATGACGGGACAACGGTTTAACGATGGAGAGAGAGAGAGAGAAAGAAAAGAGAGACGAGGGAGTGGAAGATGAAAACCTAGATGAAAGACTCATCTAAAGACAGGTATCCTGTGTGTGTGTGTGTGTGTGTGTGTGTGTGTGTGTGTTTGTGTGTTACTTATAGCAAAGGGTTGTTTCTGGTGGGAGTAAAGCCAGTCTCCATGCTTGTTCTGGCTAAGTGAGGAAGTTCTCCCTCACCACTTTGTACCACCACATGCAGTCTGGATGTGAGCTGCTGGATCTACTGTTTTGTTATGTGACGTCATAAAGTATCTTAAAATGGTCCAACATCCCACTACTACCGCCTTTGTTCCTGACAGACAACAGTCATAATCCAAATGGCCACTAGATGTGGCGGCTGTGGCTCAGAGGGTAGAGCGGATCGTCCAACGATCAGAATGTCAGCGGTTCGATCCCCGGCTGCTCCAGTCTGCATGTGAAAGTGTCCTCGAGCAAGACACTGAACCCCCAAACTGCTCCTGAAGGCTGATCCATCGGTGTGTGGATGAGTATTTAGATCAGATCCTGATGGGCAGGTTGGCTCCTCTCATGGTACTGTCTTCCATCAGTGTATGAATGTAGTAGACACAGCGTGTCAGACAGACCTCCCTGCATGAACCCTCTCAGAGGCTAAATGATGTTTGTTGATAGTCGCTACAACATTGTCAACTGAAAATACGGCCACGGAGTCACAGGTGTGTTCATCTTCGGACGCATCCTGTGAAACGATGGACCACTTTGAGTAAAAAATGCTGGAGCAACTGAGGGAAAGCACACAGCAGCCTACAGCACGTGTAACTTTGTTTGTTCATAGTGTTTCCTTCTGGTTTAACACAGTTTGAAGATGGTTACTGCTAGGGATGCACCGATACCACTTATTTTCAGACCGAGTACAAGTACAAGTACTTACATTTGCCAGCACGCGTACTGGCTGAGGTGGGATCCCGGCCCAGTGGGGTCGGGCGCACCACCGTAAAGTGGTATCGGTGCCGTTGTATTGGAGCCGTTTTGCGAGTATGAATACGAGTACATGAGCACAGTATTGGACCAGTGCATCCCTAGTTACCACCGAATATCGTGGACGCAGTGTTGCTGATTGTTGCATTTTGTTGCTGCTCAAAGTGCGAAGTTTGTGAACTTTAAGTACCAAAGTGGAATATGGATTATTGATCGATGTGGATCGTGGTGAATATTTGCATAGTGCTCTTCTACTAAATCTACTGATTGTCATCAATGAGTGGAACAAAGGCTGCTTCAATTGATGATGATGAATGTCAAAGAAACTGTCACATTCAAAGAAGGGAAATCAATAAAGTCAATTAAATTTTGAAGTGTTCACACTTCAATAAAAGTTCATGAAAAATGACTCACAAGTGCAAACTCAGCCAGGTGTTTGGATACAACAGATCACACAACAACGATGCACGAGTTATTGATGTCTTTAATACTGCAAGAGGAAAAACAGAAACACAATGTGTGGTTCACAATCAATAAATAGAACCATGGGTTTGCTGCAGATGTAAAACAACGGCTCTCAGACGGTCTTTATAATATGGACTCATGAATGAGCCACATCAGGAGCAGAAGGACTTCTACCTGAGATGACAAACGATGACATCAAACCAAATGACAGTGTCTCAGTTACCCACTGTGTTGTCTGAATCTCTTCAGTATACATGTTGGTATACAGACCAGCAGTGAAGTGAGTCCAACAGAGTTGTTGGTCCTATAGAGAATGTCTCTGTTATTGTGATTCAGCTGGGTGCTCAGTCGGAGGTGCAGGCAATGCCTGCCACAAGGGATAATACCGTGGACCGTGCGCGTGGATAATTGTGGTGAAGAGTCATAGTGTTGTGCCTCAATCAGCCGCTCCACTATCTGCTGGAAAGGGAGCTCCTCTAAGCCTTTAATCTGCTTTAAGACACTCAACTCTAATTAATTAGCAGAAAATAACACCGGCCACTCTGTGAATGGGACATGTCTGGATAGACCATGACTGGAGTTCTTCTTGTTCGGGCTGGGGGGTGGGAGGTGAGGGGTGGGGGGATCAGGGTTGGGAGGATGAGTTGATGCATCATAACTGTCATGAAAAGTGTCACAAACATTGATGGTTTGAGTCGGAGAGAGCAACAGTTGGTTTAATGTGAATGCACTGCTGCTAGCTGACCAACATGTCTGACAAACAACACAGAGTCGTCTGCTACTGATCGTACATTATCGGTTGAAGGAAAACCAATAAACATTGTGAACTGTGATAAAAGCATAGACTGTATATAAGAAATGGACGTAGTCACCGGAACATCACCCACTGGTTTGTGGACTACCTTTTTGAAGCTTTGAGTTCAGTATTTTGGCCGTCGCCATCTTGGTTTTTCGTCGTTGCCAAGTTGGTATTTTGCAACCAGAAGTGACATGAGACGGAGGAGCTCAGTACAAACAAACGCTTAATAAGACATTTTCAGGTGACTGAAAAGGTTTGAATTAACTTTCATGGACTGAAAACACACTATGGAAGGGTCAAAGTTGTACGTCTCAAACATGAAAGCAAGCTACAAAAACACTGTGAGGGAAGGTACGCATAGCACTACCGAACGAGACGGAATTATCTGGCAACGTAGTGGAGTGGAGCCCAGGCTTTTATGGAGAGGTTGATGAGGTGAGTGGAACCTGGTGTTCCTCGTTGCTGCCGAAGGAGGAGCCAGCCACACCCCCTTCCCACACACATGCCCTGCCAGGAGTAAAGGCAAAGAGGGAGGGGAAGATAGAGAGAGAGAGAGAGAGAGAGAGAGAGAGAGAGAGAGAGCAAGAGAGAGGACAAAACACAAAACCTACAAACAAAACCAAAACTAACAGAATCATCACACTGTCAATCACAAGGTAGCCCCGCCCTAAAGCATCCCCTGCTTTATGGTCTATTTGACTCTAAATGGGACCATAAGTTACTAAATGAACATCATGCTGTATTGAAGGAGACTTGAAACTAGCGATTGAGACCATAAACTCATGTTTACAATGTTTACTGAGGTAATAAATCAAGTGAGAAGGAGGCTCATTTTGACTTCTTTTTGCAACCAGAGGAGTCGCCCCCTGCTGGCTATTAGAAAGAATGCAAAGTTGATATTTTCTTAAACTAAGGCCCAATTCCAATACGATATAAAAATAGAGGAATATAGATAATAGAGAAAATATAAATAAGAAACGTATATAACAGCAGTGCAAATAATAATGCTGAAAAATAGGATCTATGTAAATGATATAACTGCACATTTATAAATATTCAAGAATAGTTTAAAATAAGAATATTAGTTTAAATGTTCTGTATAAATAAATGCAGTGTTAATGCCGGAGGAAACCAGATTATTTCACAGCTGAATTATTGCACTAAATTATTGTACTGATAAGTCAGTATTGCACAGTTAAAGATATAATAAATTATGTGGTTATAACTCCTGATAGAGTAAAAAAGAATAAATATATGTTGTATGTATATATATTCTAGACTAAATAGGGGTATATCTGATCCTAAATACAATCTATTTACGTTATGTTGTTGACGTTTGTATGACAATAAAGTAGAATAAATTAAATGTCTATCAGTTTGAGCAGTTTACAAGTAAATGTTTTTACCGGTAGTCGCACGGAACTGACATCGGAGCGTGTTCCATGACGAACACAAAATGGCGTTGCACGTCATCAGTAAAGGCGGCTGGTTAGTCGGCATCAATGCAGACTCGCTGTTGGAGAGCTTTATAACCCACTTCCCCGTGAATTGGTTTGAAATGGCACTTAATATGGCGGACCCTCCACGCGAACGTGCAAACGGAGTGGAAGTGGGGAGGAATGGGTGGATGGGGTGGTTTGGAATTGGGCCTAAATGTGAAAATTCAAGTTTTAGTTTGACTTTAAAACAATTGATTTGCTTTACGAATAACGGAAATGATTTAATATTTTTATTAGAAATTAATTTTAGAATTGATCAATGCACTGTTTCTTTTTCTTAATTTGAACTTTTGATTGTTAGAGGGCTAAGGCCATCGCTTATATTCCATATATAAATTAGTTAATTAATTTACATCAGAAAGAGAAAATGATATGCTTGGAGTAGAATTAGTGTATAGTGATTGAAAGCTATCCAACACACTGTAGGATCAAGTGTGGCAGTTTGATGGACAACTTAAACTGATACGGTCTTATGCAGACCATGCTACTTGTTATATATAACCCATGTTGCTATGTTCTCCTAATGTGATTTGAGTTAGCTTGCATTAAGGTTACTTGTCCTTGAGTTGAGTTGTCATGCACCCTGCAGTGCAAGTTGCAGCTCTGTATTTATAGCAGGGCTTCTTAATGTCTTCCCTTATTATGGAGACACAGAGGTCACTGCGTACCTGCTGTTTTGAGGTTGGATTAAGTCCTGACTGCTGTAGAAGGAACACATCCTAAACATGCAGTGAAAAGGGACCGTTCTGCTTCTTCTTGTGTGTACAGTTATCTGTCTGCCATGTAAAGACCAGTCACTGCAGGTAGATGGAGAGTAATCGGTGGATCTGTAATTCATAAGATCTTGGAGCTCTTAGCGAGCATGATTGATGATCATGGAAGATAAAGACAAAGACGAAGGAAAAAGAGTGCCGAGGGAAGCTACAGGCATGTAGTGTCAGAAGACAGGAGACCCTGTGGCTGTGTGTGTGAGAACTGTGTGGTTATGTGTGCGAGTGTATGTATATGGGACGCCATGGGAGCGGCGCTGAGCTGGTTTGCTGCTCGCTTGTGTGCTCTGGTGCTGGACAGAGCTTATGCATTGAAACGCTCAAGAGTAAGTAAAATTCGGACTCGTAGGATTTAATTTAAAGGTCCCATATCGTGCTAATTTTCATGGTTCATACTTGTATTTTGTGTTTCTACTGGAACATGTTTACATGCTTTAATGTTCAAAAAGACTTTATTTTTCCTCAGACTGTCTGTCTGAATATACCTGTATTCACCCTCTGTCTGAAACGCTCCATTTTAGTGTATTTCAACGGAATTGTAACAGAATTGCATTGCTAGATAACAGTTTGGGTCCATGTTTACTTCCTGTCAGCTGATGTTATTTACATACACTGCAACAGGAAATAAACTTGGACACATTTTGAATGTTTGTGTTTAAAACCATGTAATGGTCTATATATGGTATATTTGTGACATCACAAATGGATAGAAATCCTAACGGCTTGTTTCAAACGCACAATTTCTGAATACGGGCTGTGTGTATTTCTCCGTATATTGAGTGTTTTGATAGTTTAACAGTATTTATATAGCACTTAAATCTGCTTAATAATATAAAAAACATGAAAATCTCACTTTTTACAACATGGGACCTAAGGATATATAGTATATATATAAGGATATATACTGTATATATATATTTCTAATATGAAACCGTGTCCCATGTAACATGTTTTTGCTAAGTAATCTGTGTATATCTTCTTGTTTGTTTTGACTTTTGTACTTAGGTCAAATTTGTAATTATCGAAAATATTTTAGCAGTGTATTTGTTTCAGCTGACTATATTTTATTTGATTGATGAAAATTTCCCAAAATTGGTTCATGATATGCTTCAATTCAGAAACTTGACAAGCAGTTAATGAATTAATTGGCCAATGATGTTCCCCTTCTGTGACCTTAGAAGTCAGTACTCTACTCCATGTAGCAGTACGTTATCCTGTGGCTTGAATCACAGAGAAACAAACTGAGTTATGTACAAGTAAAATAAAATGCAGAGTAAAGTCTAGTGTGAATGAAGCTAATACAGCCAATGGCTGATGTGGAAGCCAACCCTCACAGGCTATACAGTACGGCATTCTCCAGTTAGTAGTAACCTGACCCACCAGATGGTTTGTTTCACTGAGTTATTGAAAGCTGGCACTTTCAAAATATACTTGGCAGGTGATTGGAAGAACCTTCTGTCGCTCAAACTCTTGGCAAAGCCAGTCGGGAGAAGAGCCAAAAACATCTCTTCCATCTAGAAAAGCCTTCAGTGCTGTTGCTTCTCACGGGACACTGATTGGTCCGTTGACACTAGGGATGCACTGATAACACTTTTTGTCAGACCGAGTACAAGTACAAGTACTTACATTTGGGTACTCGCGCAAGCAAAGCCCCATGGCGCAATGAAAGTGCCGGCTGAGGTGGGATCCCGGCCCAGCGGGGTCGGGCGCACCACTGGCTCGCCCGCACCGTCGGGGAGGTGGAGCGTGAGAGCCCTAGAGATGGTGACGAGAGGTCAACGTTGCACTGCTGTAAAGTGGTATCGGAGCCGTTTTGCGAGTACGTGTGCACAGTATCAGACCCGATACCCGATACCCGATACTGGTATCGGGTATCGGTGCATCCCTAGTTGACACAAATGCATTACTTGAAGCCTGATGGATTTTCGAGTGATATGTGATCCTGCAATTCTGGCGTGATCTTGTGATATTGCGAGAATCCAGCTGCCGTGCATGTTAAGTTAAGTTAGTAGTGCAGCACAGAACTTGACATTGTGTTTCCTTGCAACTCTGACCCACAGTTAGTCAACCGATGCCAAAGGAAATGGTCACTCAGAGGGTCGAGGCTAAACAGCTGTTTCCAAAAACAAATTTAAAAAAGAAATGTTATTCACTTTTAATAAAATGAAAAAAAAGAATATGCACAATAGTTATAGTATTATATTATTATTATATATTATAGTATTATCATTTTTCTCATTAATAATTTTGCTGACTTTAATAGAGGAACGTTTGAACACTCAATACTACTCTACGTGTGTACTTATATTGATGTTGTATATCTTTAGGACTTGTTGATTTGGTTGACTTTACATGCCGTCTAAATGACTGCTCTTCAGTGGCTGTGTGAGGATCAGCTGTAAGATTCTTATTTGCATTATGCTAAACCTCCTGTTGTTTCTGAACTGATTTCTATCTCATCTTCTTCTCTACAGTCTCCACAGCCCCAGGACGCCCTCGAACACTCCCCCCTACTCTCTGAAGGATTAGGCTTAGAGGAGGGGGATTTGGGTGTTGACTCCCTGGAATGGTGCGAGAGAGGCACAGGACGGGGTGACACATCTGAGGAGTGTTTTGAGTCCCGCTCTTGGCGCAGAGACACCCTGTCGGATTTTACTGTGGACAGCGAGGACTCTCTGGATACTCTGCTAGGACTGGAGGGGACCTACCTTGGTCGGCGAGCAACGGGCGGCACCTTCCGCCCCGGGCAGAGTAAAGCCAGACGGAGAGAGTCTGTGACAGCCAAGGACGACCACAGAGATGCTGCTGAGACTTATGTTGGACAATTTCGATGTAGCAGGAGGGAAAGCCTAGACAACCACGTGGACCCTAATATTCCCTCAAAGTTCAGCACTAGAGACCTGTGCACAGTTAAGATTCGACCCTGTCCAACTACAGAGGAACTAAAACAAGAGTTGCACCGAGAACGGTGCAGTTTACAGGCTGTTTGTTCAGAAACTCAAGTCAAGGACAGCACAGAGCCATACTGTTTACATGTACAAAGCCAACACAGCACAGACACCTTTGACAAGAAGGTAAATAGTCCACCTGACACTCAGGAAGTGAAATTGTATGCACAACCTGAAGAAAGCAATCCCAACAAACTGAATGAACCCACAGACTCGGAAACATGCACGACACATGTAGATACCACAGAGGACAAGGTTAGGGAGAGACAACAACACATCACACATGAACACAACACAGGGTCACAGACAGGAAACACAGCAAGAAAAAGCAAAGAGAAGACAGACAGAGAAAACTTAGAAATCTGTAATGTTCAGAATGTAGAAGTAGAGAATATAGAACTACTCCGCACTTCCTCTATAGAGAAAAACACCAGTTTAAATATATGCAATAGTGACTGTAATGGTAGACATCACAGACGAAGAGAACATTTAGAACAACAGGGTATAATCAATGAAGACACATGGGATCTAAAAGTGCACAAGAACGAAAGTGACTTGTGCGAGAGTGTGGGGGCATATCGTAATGGAGCACATCACAAAATAGAGAGTCATTGTGAAGACAATGCATGCATAGCTCATACACATTCCACTGATCTATTGAATGCACAAACATCTAATAGTACTTGTACACCAGTACACTCTAAATCAGAGACAAAATACACAGACTCTCAGTTAATTACAGAAACTGTTGTAGCAAATCCGAACATCACAGAAGCACATGGCGCAAAGACACGTAGTGTACCTCAAAACACAAAGTCAGCAAAGCTCAGAGACACACTCGAAGCAGTCAATATATTGGCACACAAGGTGGATGTTTGCTGTTCACAAACTCTGTGTGATGAGAGCTCCAGCAGAGGACTGTCAGAGATCCACCCTCAGGTTTGTACTATTGAAACGAAACCCCAGGATAAGGCAAGGCTGTCAGGTGTCTGCTTCCAGGCGGAGCAGCTTGGGTGTGTCGGTACTACAACAGAGTTGACTACAACACCTGGGACAATAAATGAAATATGTTCCTCCATCACGTTTTCCACAGAGACCACAGCCTCTTTTCCATCGGATGCCTGTTCTGCTGAGCCGACTGTGGTTCCAAAGGTTTCTACGCTAGCCTCACCTGTTCTGTTGGCAGACTCAGACAGGGAGGAGCTCACTGACTGGCAATCAGATAAAAAACAACCTCAGGACGCATGGTTACAACCACAGCAAGTTCCAGGTCGAACCCAGGGTTTTATTCCCAATCACTTGGATCAGGGGGGGGCTACGATAGAAATACCCACTCATAGGCAGCGCCATTCTGTGGACAAGCTTTTGGAGAGGGCACAGTCAGGCTCTGTAGAACCAGGACCTGACTCAACTCAAATCCAAGCGGACACTGGTAAGGATTCTGAGGGATGTCTGCCTCGTCACCCATTCTTGAATAATCTGCTGTTTTTTTCTGGCAACCAGGGAGCAGAGGATACCTCCCCTCTGTTATCAGAGAACTTTGGAGGAGAGAGGAATAGAGAAGGATCACCCTCCTCTCTTCTTCGGCAAAACAAGAAGCCGGAGGGGGAGGGCTACCGTGATTATCATGACCAGGAACAAATTGTGGAAGTAGAAAGCAAAGTCAGTCTTCCACAGTCGCAACTTGGCACAACAGAGCTTTCTGAGCACATTGAGCTGAGAGTAATTCCAAAAGCAATTGCCAGTGATCCAGATGCCTACTTTACTCAGCATGTGCCTAGTAGGATAGGAAAAACAGCAACCTGTCCTGCTGCTACTGGGTCCAGTAGCAGAGAACACCCAGGCTTAGCTCAAGAAGCCATTTCCCAGACAAACATACAAACTACTGTCAGCACAAGTTCTAGTCATTGTAAACAAGTTCTGCTAAAGATCCCTGAACCTCCCTGTAGCCTGAACGCCTCTTTTCCTCTGCTCTCAGACTCCAACAATAACATCGAGGCCAGTATAAAAGGGGTGGGGAGAGGGGAGGGTTTAGGTTTTTCCTCACTGGGAGCCCAAAGCAACTACGAAAGTAACAAGAGAATAATTTGTCCTGTGGTCAAACCATCAACAGATGTGACCACTGACCCCTTGGGAGATGCAGACAAGCCCCAGGAAGATTCTGAGTTGTTCCTTTCTTCACTGGACCAAGGACCCAACTGGAGCAGTGAGGACACTGAATCTGTGCAAGGAAAAATTCTTGACAGCCAAAGCCATTTAAACCTGGCTCACGCAGATGAGCTAGACAAACTAAAGACGGAGAAGAGTATTGAGGATACCACTGTTGTAAGTCTAGAGTTCAAGTGCTCTAACTCAGAAAGAAATGAGGGTCTTCAACCTTTAGTGTCAAGTTCAGAGAGCAGAGGCCTATTAATGGACAGTGAATTTAAAGAGAGAGAGGGGCACTATTGTAGCCAACCAGGGGGTCACAGCTTACCTAACAGAAGAAGAAGCAGCCTATCCGAATCATTTGAGGAATATACACTGGCTGTGGAGTGTAGAGACCACACACATATCAGATGGCCAGCTCCACAGCAGGAGGTGAGGGTAGTAAGGTACTTACACCCTGATGTCAGTCTCAACCTGCTTGCTGCCAGTAGTTTAGAGCCAATTCTGGAGGCTGAGCGTTCTTATAGCACAACAGAGGATGATTTAAAAATAGAAACAAAGAAAGAATATGAGGTCATGAGGCCTGCCGAGGAAGTTGGGGACATTGCTAACCTTTCAGGGGACATATCCAGTCCCAAGAGTCCACACCACCAGCCTGAGCAGGAAGAAGAATATTTGACCACTGCTGAGTTAGAACCTGAGGTGAACCCAGCAACACCTGTTCTGTGTGGTAGTGGCGAAAAGCACTCCAGACATATGACTGTTGCCTATGATGCTGTGTCTTACACCTCAGCTAGCAGCAACTGCGATACGTTGGACGATCCTCACTTTGCTATTTCAGCCAGAAATGCCGACGATGACAAAATGACCAAGAGAAGCAAAACAAAAGGCAACCAGACAGGAAATAAAGGCTCCAAGTTTTCTGTCTTTGCTAAAATGCCTTCTTTTAGGAAAGTGAAGGACTCAAAGAGTGCCAAAAGTGAGGAGGTACCTCAGGAGTTATCAGATGGGGGAGATGAGGGCCTTCTGTCTGAGCAAAGGCCTCAGAGGGACAACTCAGACGATGAGGTTTTTGTCAAAGATGACATCCTCAGCCAAACAGTTCACCAAGAATTTCCCTCATTGCATGACGAGATAGAAGAAGAGGACTGTGGCTTTTCCCTCTCTACTCCCCACACTCGCCCTGTCCATCAGTCAGTCAGCCAGAGGAGTAGTGGGGAGGGTAACGGAGGACCAAGCCCAGACAACCCCCTCCTCAGCCAACTCCAGTCACCTAATGGGCAGACCTACAAGAGGAGCAAGAGCAACGACAGTTTAAACATCCGCATGCGCTTTGCACAAGCACACAAGTCCCTTCACAGCCTGTTTGAGTCCCGTTCACTGGATCAGGAGAATGAGAAGCAGGCCACTATGGGCATTGATGTGGATTCTGGTATTGCCAAACAATCCCGGAGGAAGATAAAAAAGGCCATGGAGGCTAAGCTGCTGAAGAGAACTCTTTCAGTGTCAGAGGGGGAACGTAGCAACATGGCTTCTGGGCATGGCTGTGGAGAACTAATGTCTTCTCCGCTCCTGGACAGGCTCAGGAGTCCAGGGTCGCCATCGTCCCTCAGAGCCCTTCGCCACACCGATCCCATTACCAAGCGTGGAGTTCCACAAGGGAGTGGAAAGGAAATCCCCCATGGGTGTAAATCTGAGGGCCAGAGAAGAAAATCCAATGGTCTACCTTCCACACTGTGTGTGTCTGGCCTACCCCCATTTTTAGATGACTCTGCAGTCCAACAGCCCAGCCCAGATTCACTTTTAAGTTCCTGCTCTCTAGCCACACCTACTCATCAGCTTGCTCCATGCTGGACCAGGTCCCACCCAGTAACCATTGAGGGCTTGACTAAGACCCCACTACGACCAATGAGCCCTAAACCTAACAGTCCTAGGCCGGCAGTTCAGCGTAAAATCTTTTGCTACCCTCTCTCAGCGAGGGACAGTTCTGTCTGTCATATCCTTCTGGGCCACTCGGTCAGCGTGGAGGGATTAACAGACCCCCCCGAGAGACCTAAGACCTTAAAACCCTCGGCTAGCCCCCTGGGTCTCAGCCTCAGCCCTCTGGATGCAGCCGAAGGCAGAATAGACAGCCAGTCACACATCAGCCTGTATGCCATTGGCTCTATCAACAAATTAGAGGTAAGAGAAATCTGTTTCTCATGCACAGATCAGATTTTTGTAAAATCCAAAAAAGAAATGTGCAACAACTTTATACAGAAATTCTAATCTTAATAATAAGTAACAATGTTTTACTGGGTTCAAATTTGTGTATGTGTAAATGTCATAAATGCCTTTTTGTATGTTAACCATTACTATAAAGCTGTATAGATAAAACAGGCCTTATTCAGGCCTCAATTAAGATGCCAATGAGGTTCCAGCTCCCTGGGAAAAGTGTTTCATCCCCACCTCCAACTCACACACACTAACTCTGGCTTCTAATGAATAGGGTGAGGGGTGGGAGGGGGGTGACACCAGTTAATCTCTTACTCTGCAGACGATGGTGTGTGTGTGGGTGTCAGGGTGGTTGCCAGTGTAGATATCTGTCAGTATCTGGATTGGGACAGAGAACAAGTCTCTCTTTCTTTGTGGCTCTCGGTGAAATAGATGAGGAGGAGGAGAGAAACAGCAGAGTCAACTCTTTCTCCCTCTCAGCCCCCAGCAGGGTGGTAGATTTCCATTCTCTGAGTTAGCTGGTTACCATCATCCCACCTCCCTGGCAGGTCCTACAATAGTCCTGTGATACACAGCCAGAGCAGGATAACTTGAGGACTAGCCCCCCCTTGTGGCATCCTCCCACTTGATGTTCATTGTGATGACATTTACCACTGCCTTGCAATGTAATCTGGCAAAAAAAGAATAACTTTTTTGCTTTTGAGTGATTTTGACCATCAGTTAGGCAGAATTGTTTTTTGATTTTCTCCAAACTTTATGACATATCAACACTACGACGGAGTATTAGGGCCACATTAAGGAAACAAAATTGAATCTGAGATTTCGAGAATAAAGTCATAATATTACGGGAATAAAGTTGTAATATTATGAGAATAAAGTCATAACTTTACGAGAAAAAAAGTCGTAATATTAGGAAAACATATTACCAGTATCCAACAAAACGAGCGAGAGGACAACACAGTTTCTTGCACAATCTTTTCAAGGTCCTGATACTTATGATAATGTCGTGCTGTATTTCCTTATTTGTGAAACCTAAACTAAAGTATAACTTCACAAGATACTGCTCTATTTCCCCTCTAAAATACCACGTAAAACTTGACTTTATTCTAGTAATATTATGACTTTATTCTCGAAATCTCCGATTCGTACAAAACACCATTACAGAGACATTAGAGACTGCTTTGTGTCCCTACATAAAACTTGGATTGGAAAAGAGCAGATACCTTGTTTATACAGTTCCGTATTTTGGTCATGTCAGGCTCATATTCAGGGTCTGTGCTCTCCGGAATGACACAGACCTCGTGAAAAGGGTGGGGGGTGTTTGTCAGTTTTGTTGTACCTGACCCACTCAAACTAATCCCAGTTGGGGGTTAAAGGCACCTCAGTAGTGATAATGGAGACACTGTTTCTGAATGATCTCAACCATATCTTTGGAATTTCTCTACTGCCGTTGTATACACCAATACATATGTGTGATATGCTAAGATTGGCCAATATCAGCCTCCGACTCTGACCTCCATCGTGCTGTCTTTGTGCTCAAAATCAGCTGTCTGTCAGCAGCACAAGCTCCTGAAGTGCAGTGGCTGGCCAAACTACCCTCACCAGGCTGACAGATATCATTTCTTGGCTAAAAATAGTTTTCAAGTAGGCTGCATGAGGATAATACAGGAAGAAAAAAAACATTGTTTTTATTTAGTGATTAATTGATTTTCTTTCCAAACAGTGAAGTTAGAAAGCTCATAGTGACGCTTGGAGCCTTGGTCAATCTGCAGACACCGTTAATAAGTTCAGAACACATAAACAGCAGGAAAAATCACTCTTTATTAAGCACACCACATAAAAAACAACAACGCTGAGGGTCCCAGGATGAGCTTGTCACATGCACTTGTCTCGCTGTCAATGTGGGTTGATCCATTTCCATGTTCCATTTTGCCATTTCATTACTTTTTTATTTTCAATCGCCAGCTTATTTTCCCAGTACTTTTGTACTACATATTTGATGTGGTAGAACGTGTAGAACTATATGGAACCAGCTATTTTGGGAGCAGAGCAATACAAATTAATTTCTATTGAAATTCATTTTAAAAAAAGACAGTGGATGGCTGCAGAAGAGATTTGGGGGAAAGAAACTGCATGTTGGAAGGGAGTCATGAAACTGGATTTTTAATGGTGTCATTTGAATTCATTGTTTACACTGCCACAGATCTGAACCTTGCTGTGTGAGCAATCTCTTCATGTAAAATACAATACAATGACAGCCTAAAAGCCAGCACACTGACACTGTGAGGATGTTGGGGTTGACTAACCAGTTCTATTTCGGTGAATGGAAGTTGCCTACCAGATCCTGTAGTCATTTCATTGTCCATCCTCATGTTATATTATACAAACGCATTCCATTGACAGACTTGACTGTCCTGTATCCAAAGTTACAATCACAAAAATGGAGGTAAAAGTAGCCACAGTTGTGCACGGTACCTGGGGGACTAAAAGGCAGTGGATTTGGTATAAAAAAAGCTGACTGTGACTAACCAGTTAATTATGCACTCAAAAGGGCACACAAAACGGTGGTGGACCTGCCAGCCAGTCCAGAAGAAGAAGGCTGTTGGAGGTGAAGGACGATGGGAAGGCCTCTGTGGTTTTTGGTGGGCTGAGAACTGGCTGCTGGGTGAACGTAGGGTGTGACGGAGGTGGCCAGCAGCGAAGGCGAAGGTTTTCAGACGACCTCTGGATTGAAGAGCAAAAGAAACACAAACGCAAATTGGCCAGAGCCATCAGGGGGAGCATGGGCCAACTCAACACACTGTTATCTGAAGACATAGACAAAGTAAGATGTGTGGCCACAGCGCCGCGAGCTGCCAAAGATCCAAACCTTGGACGTCTTTGTGATACTCATCTTCTCCCTTCTCTGCCTTGCTTCTGAGTTTCCGTTCTTCCTGGACAATCTGTTTCTCTCTGGTGATCTTCTGACAGTTCTTCTTGGGTATGACGCCTGCCATCACTTAACTTTCATTTCAGGCATGGCCTCCCAATTTCCATTCTTCTGCACATTAACTCACGCATGCCCATTCATCTTGCATTCTTTTCTTTGCATATCACTCAGTTGGATTGATTGTTTGTCGTTTACAGGTTCATGTCTAGTTCATCACTAGCAGTGATGATGATGAGCAGCGGTGATAATATCAGTAACTTGAAATAATCCTCTTCCAATCCCACAGACTGATGCCGGAGTCCATTTGGGGCCCATTGAGGCCTTCCGGGGGATGCCCCTCAAAGCCCACTGCTTCTCTCAGAGCACCCCCATTGGTCTTGACTGCCTAGGCTGGAGAAGATGCATGTCCTACTCCTGTAAGTACCCACTCTGGTTAAGGCATTAATAACATTTGAACCTGTGACATTTTGGATACTCTAACCAAAATGAGAGCTGAGTGAACTGTCTAATATAACAGTGTATATTAGCGTGTTACTCTATTACAACTACACAGGCTGAACGTAGTTTATTACACGGATACAGATTGATTAGTTCAGGTCATTCTGTTCAATGATGTAGATTATCTCTGCTTTCTGTTGCTGGGATTCTAGTATTGCTGATAAGTGGTAATCTGGATGAGCCTAATTTGACTTTATTGAATCTATGTTGAGTTTGTGCTGGGTGTAACTGAAACTGAGTTTCACTAGTTTACATTGTTCCTTTAATCACAAACACATTGCACTTCATGGATATGCACATATTGTATTGTATACACTGCTGCTAGCAACACTAGAAAACATCCGTGACAAGTTCATCATTTATGTAAGTGTGCAGCCTCACACGTTTTGACATGTGGCTGGCATTAACACAGAACTAGTGCAGTTCCTTATTTAACCTGCTGGCTGCAGTAAGTTCTCACTGCAACTCAAAGTACCATTCAGATGCATGGAAACAGATACTTCTCTCTTCAGGGGAAACATGCAATTGGAATTTTACGCTCTGTTTATTTTTTTGTGGAGCTTTTGTAGCAGAGAGAGGAAAGACATTTCTACATTTATCAGATTAAACAACACCAAAAAACATTTTAGCCCATCTGGCAGCTGTTGCTCAGAGGTAGAGCAGGTCATCCTTCGGTCACATGTCGAAGTTTCCTTGAGCAAGACACTGAACCCCAAACTGCTCCTGAAGGCTGAGCCATTGGTGTGTGAATGAGCATTCAGATCAGATCCTGATGGGCAGGTTGGCTCCTTGCAAGGCAGCCTCTGTCATCAGCGTATGAATGTTTGTGTGAATGGGTGAATGCTGACATGTAGTGTGAAGAGCTTTGAGTGGTCGGAAGACTAGAAAGGAGATATGTAAATGTAAGTCCATTTATCACTTACCATCTCACTGAAACACATCACGTGACACACGGTACATATTTAGGGCATGGTGAATTCTTCAATACTGGCTGTAAGTTGCCTTTTAGTACCATCACTGAAACAATATACCTGAGTATAAACACATTGTTCTAGGAAAAAATATTTTTGATTCAACACAAAAGCCAATTGTCTTGATTACATGGCTGGCTTACCTTATGTATTATTTATATTATAACATATCTTGCCGAAGGTAACAAAACGAGGAACCTAGCCCAATAGGTGCAAATTCAAACACACTGGTAACACTATGGGCCCTATCTATCTTACACCCGGAGCAAAGCGGCACACAGTGCAGCACAACTGTCATTGCTAGTTTCAGACCAACACAGTTGTCATTTTCACGCCCAGCGCCCACGTTGTGTAAGTAGCAGATGTACTTGTGCTCATCTGTGCACCCATGGATGTGTTGGTCTTAAGATGAGGTGTGGTCAGGTGCTTTGTTGGCATATTGTTATCTTGAGGCAGCAGAAAGTGATTGTGTCATTGACCAACAAAAACCTGGTGTACATTTTGGAGGATGCGGTTTGTGCTGTTGTTGAATTGTATTGTGTTGTCCTGAGAAGTCTTTCCACTATTTTCTCGAGTCCATTTTTATCAATGACGGTAGATGAAATATTAGAAAGCTTTAGCTTGGCGTGCCTAATAAACTGACAACTGAGTGTAAGTCCTAGGGGGTGCAGAAGTGGTGACAGACTAGCTATCATGTACACGTAGCCATACTGCTGCAGTGACATCAGTAACAGTCCACGCCTGGGTTGTGGTTCCTGAATGCATCACCTGTCTGGGACACACTGGCACATTATGGGATGGCTGCATACGCTCACACAGTCTGTAAGGCAGTGAGGTCAGTGGTTTTGCTGCAGATGTCCTCAGTATAATTAGATTCATTGGACTAAATTGAATTGTCAGCTGACTCATAAGACGCGTGCACTGTCACTGTCTGGGCCTGAGGATGGGACAGCGCACACAAAGACACTTTAATCTTTTTTTACTCATTACTATGCATTATTATCATTGTGAA
This sequence comes from Sebastiscus tertius, assembly GCA_916701665.1. Taxonomy (NCBI): domain Eukaryota; kingdom Metazoa; phylum Chordata; class Actinopteri; order Perciformes; family Sebastidae; genus Sebastiscus; species Sebastiscus tertius. Next base: position 28,030 of record CAKAOH010034610.1, read on the forward strand.
CCCCAGCAGAGCAGAGCTCATCTATACACTGATACATCTCTTTCTCTCATGTAATCCTCTTTAAAGGTCCCATATTGTAAAAAGTGTGATTTTCAGGTCTTTTATATTATAAAGCAGGTTTAAGTGCTATATAAATCCTGTTAACCTATCAAAACTCTCAATATATGGAGATATACATACAGCACGTATTCAGAAATTGTGCGTTTGAAACAAGCCATTAGGATTTCTGTCCATTTGTGATGTCACAAATATACAATATTTAGACCATTACACGGTTTTAAACATAAACATTCTAAATGTGTCTCAGTTTATTTCCTGTTGCAGTGTATGTAAATAACATCAGCTGACAGGAAGTAAACATGGACCCAAACTGTTGCCTAGCAATGCAATTGCGTTGCAATGCGCTAAAACGAAGTGTTTCAGACAAAGGCTGAATACAGGTATATTCAGGCAGACAGTATGAGGAAAATCTATATTTTTTTTTTTGACATTGCAGCATCTAAACATGTTCTAGTAGAAACACAAAATACAAGTATGAACCTGAAAATGAGCATGATATGGGACCTTTAACAGCAGCTGGAAATCTAGTTTTTGCTGGTTTGCTTTGGAGCGGCAGTGATTAGGTGATCAACACACAATTGAAAATAATTTTGAAAATTGATGCCAGTATTTCCCTGGTTCCAGCTTCTCAAATGTGAAAGTTTGCTAATTTTCTGAGCCTTCTATGATAGTAAACTGGATTATTTTTTGACATGCTATGGACCAAATATTTAGTCGATTAATAAGTAAACAGTTGGCAGATAATTGATCATGAAAATATTCATCAGTTGCAGCCGTATATATATTTAACTTCTCTCTCTCAGTACATGGTGACATCACTGTTCAGTGTGGTCATTAAACATTCAACCAGAGAGGGCAGTAAACTGCCTCAAAACATCCTCCTCTACTACACTCACACACCCTCTGCTTATTTACTCACTATCTGAACTGCTATCATTATTATTCATTCTCTGATTATTGGATTTTTATAGAAATAGATTGTACTATAGCAGCATAGTATCCATAGTATACTTCTATAGCAGTATAGTATAGTACTATAGCAGCATAGTATACATAGTGTACTACTATAGCAGCATAGTATACATAGTATACTACTATAGCAGTATAGTATACATAGTGTAGCACAATAGCAGTATAGTATCCTACAATCCCTTGCTATAAAAATCAGCCACTGATTTCAGACATAACAACACTGGCACCAGGTGTCAGGTATCCGTCCAACCATAATGATCGATATTAGCCTATTATGTATTTAATAGATGCTGCATGTTATACAGCATTGACATAATATCAGTCATGATAGTCACAGAGACAATATGGCAGAAAATAGCAGGAATGTAATCTAAAGATCTGCTCTGGAACTGACCGCAGATCTGAAAACCACCATAGTGTGTGTGTGTGAGTGTGTGTGTGTGTGTGTGTGTGTGTGTGTGTGTGTGTGTGTGTGTGCGTGTGTGTTTTGTGTGTGTTTGGGAGGGCGGAGGAATGGAGGAATGGAGGGTGGGGGGTGTTTTCATCGCCACTAAATGGATACTGCAGCATTAGTGAGCCGTCCACGCTGCAGGAACCCCCCTGCAGGACCCCCACTGATGTCAGCGGAGAGAGAGAGAGAGAGAGAGGGAGAGAGAGAGAGGCTGAGGCTGTATGAGAGGATCCAGAGAGGAGAGGAGGAGGAGAGGAGGAGGAGAGCAGCTCTGCCACAGCTCTGCTACAGCTCTGCTCTGCCGGCGATGGAAGGAGGAAGCAGCAAGTTGACAGCTGAAGCTCACCTCAGCGAATAGTGCCGCAGATACCACAGAGGAGGCCGCCTCCTCCTCCTCCTCTTGGGAATAACCCACCTGCTCAGCCGCCCTCGCCTCCTCTTCATTTCCACACTTACTTCCTCACTGCCCCTCCACACCCCCCACCCCCCTTGTTATCGTGCATCCAGATCGGGATGCGGACCCAGCAGGGCTCGGAGGGGGGCGTGCCCCTGCCTGGGGGCAGCTGTGGCAGCAGCGGCAGCTCGGGGCTGTCGCCTGGCTCTGACTCGGACGGAGGGAGCCCGACAGCCGGAGGGACGGACAGCATGGTGGACGGTGTTGGTCTCGGGGTTGGTGGATGTATGGGTGGAGGTAGAGGCGGAGGAGGAGGAGGAGGAGGAGGTAGCTTGGGCGGAACTCTGAGAGGGGTCCTGTCTCGCTATTGGAGCTTGGAGAGTCTGCACTCCACCACAGGTAAGTGATGCGGGTCCGTTCACACCTCCCCAAAAATCCACCCTGTTCAGACAAGTCTCCTTTTCCTGCACATGGAGACGTGACACCAGCAGGCTGACTGACACACTGCCACGAGGTCGGTGTGTTATTCGGGATTGGATTGGATTGTACAGTGTGCGTGTGTGTATGTGTGTGTGTGTGTGTGTGTGTGTGTGTGTGTGTATGTGTGTGTGTGTGTGTGTGTGTGTGCGTCATGCCAGCAGTTTGCCTGACAGGCAGTGGCGATTCTAGGAACTTTTACCAGGGGAGGCCCAGAGGTGGCCCAGGGATGTCTAGAGATCTGTGGCCACAATGTGAAGACAATGTGCACGCGCAATATTTATGCAATATTTTTACTAATAATAGGCTACATTAACACTGACGAATAAATAGGAACTTTTTCTGAGCTTATTTACAAAAGTTAAGGCTATTAAAGGTCCCATATTATAAAAAAGCGAGATTTTCATGTCTTTTATATTCTGAAGCAGGCTTAAGTCCTATATAAATACTGTGAAAGTATCAAAACGCTCAATCCACGGGGAAATATACACAGCCCGTACTCAGAAACTCTGCATTTGAAACAAGCTTTCAGGATTTCTGTCCATTTGTGATGTCACAAATATACAATATTTAGACCCTTTACACAGATTTAAACGTAAACATTCTAAATGAGTCCCAGTTTATTCCTGGTTGCAGTGTGTATGTGAATAACATCAGCTGACAGGAAGTACACATGGACCCAAGCTGTTGCCTAGCAACGCAATTCTGTTGCAATTTCGTCACAATTCCGTCGAAATGCGCTAAAACAGAGCGTTTAAGACAGAGGGTGAATACAAGTATATTCAAGAAGACAGGATGAGGAAAACAAAGTTTTTTTTAACATTACAGCATGTAAACATGTTCTAGTAGAAACACAAAATACAAGTATGATCCTGAAAATGAGCACGATATGGGACCTTTAAGAAGTCAAGTGCTCTCAGAAAACAAACCACTCAAAAATGCATTATGATTCTATCCAACCCACTATGTCTGGGTTGGTTCTATCTTCCTCTAAATTAACTCAAAATGACTAATCCGAATCATATAGTACACAATACATTATAGCATGTACTGATATAATAAGACAAACAGGTTCTGAGCATATTTAAGGGCCGTTTAAGTCTTGGACTTTGTTCTGCAAAACAAACTGTAAGGTGTTAGGTAATCCCTGTCATGGTACACCTATATAACACCAATTTGCAGGCTTGTTTGTGTGTATTTAATAATATATATTAGAAAGGACCTCACAGATATGTGCACATGATACACCCACAGAGCAGCCTTTAGCCTCGAGGACCCTGTAAACATAAAGAACTTTAAACTACTACTTGAATGTAGCAACAATACATGGACCCTAAAGCTGTGTTTTAATCTATAGCATGACACAGTAATCCTCCAGTTCATCAGTTCTGTCCCAACGAAAGTCAGGACAGAGACATCCTCACCATAAAAACATCATCATTGGTCTTTGGTTCAGCAACCTCCTGTGGCCATGATGACTGTGGTCTGTTAGGAGCAAAGGCAAGATTAGCGTGATGCTATAATAGCACCATAAAAGCCCAGGAGGACAGAGTGGATGGTTGGGTTAACACAGAGCATGTGACTTTGACATCAGAGACCACTGGTCACATCCTGTCTAACTGACTGCTGGTGTCTTTTTTTTCCACTATCATGAATCAATATCATCATCTTTCCCTCATCCTAACCAAGTACTTTTAAGGGTTAGCATGCTTGAAACAAACTAGTTTGAAGCAAAAGTCTCTATACCTGTTCCAAATGGCCACACTCCTCAAATGGGTATAGGTTTATGATATCACTGCCCCGATTGATGTAAAGGATGGAAACAATCAGACAGGACGGATTGTGCTTTCTTACATACAGTAACTGTTTGTTGTAAAGATCCTGCGGAGCTTCCTGTAGAGTTCCAGTTATTTTGCTGCAGACATTAACCACTGTCAGAACATTTTTTCTTTTTGACCTTGAGAGATTGATACCAGCAGATAAAAGAGGAAGTAAGCACAGAGTCAATAAAAGAGCGGTAAAATATTGTAATCGGGGTCCTTAGAGAGCTTTCTGAGACTAAAGTGATGCTTTTCTTGTGCACGACGTCAGTATCACTCTCAAATGTCAGTTAATTGTCTAATATGGTTCCCAAATACTTGTTGGACTCCACTATACTGTATCTATATTCTGGCTATTAATCACTGTACTGTCAGGAGAGGGGTGAGGGTGTCTCACAGCTTTGGTCTTTGACACATTCAGTGCTATGGGAAGTTTCCTCCCTGTGTAGCGAGCTCACTGTGACTGTATTATCTGCAAACTTGAAGATGTGATGGTTTCCATACATGCTGCAGCAGTCATTAATGTGCAATATGTACAATAGAGTAGAAAAGATGCGTCCCTGGGGAGATCCATTGGATTTTAGCTCAGAGAGTTGACCATTTACTCCATGTCCTGCACTTGAGGAGGTCTAGAGTCCAACCGACAATGCCGCTGTCCAAGTCAAACAAGGACACAAGGATGAATACATGAACAATGTACTTATTTGCATATATATGTTATGCATGCAGTAGTATTTAACGGTATTGTATATGCACACATTCCAGTTTTAATAGGATAGAATAGAATGTTAAACTATCAAAACGCTCAATATATGGAAAAATAAACACAGCCGTATTCGGAAACTGTGCATTTGAAACAAGCCGTCAGTTATTTCTGTCCATTTGTGATGTCACAAATATACAATATTTAGACCATTACACGGTTTTAAACGTAAACATTCTAAATGTGTCCCAGTTTATTTCCTGTTGCAGTGTATGTGAATAACATCAGCTGACAGGAAGTAAACATGGACCCAAGCTGTTGCCTAGCAACGAAGTTACGTTGAAATGCACTAAAACGGAGCATTTCAGACGGAGGGTAAATACAGGCATATTCAGGCAGACAGTATGAGGAAAATAAAGTTTTTTTTAACATTACAGCATGTAAACATGTTCTAGTAGAAACACAAAATATAAGTATAAACCTGAAAATGAGCACGCTATGGGACCTTTAATGTCAGGTAAAGGGGTTCTACTGTATGTAGGTTTTACAGCAGCTGGAGGGCATTGTTTTCAGAACAGAAAATAGGTTAAAGGGGTGGAAGCACAGCGGTGAACAGTGCTGTGTGTCTGTGTAATATGAGGATTATGTGTGCTGTAATTATGCAAGTGGATGATGATCATGCGGATGATAAGAACACCTGGCAGGGTGGCGTTCCAGACCTGGTAACACTGGCCAGGTTATCTGCAGGTCGAACAGTGTGTGTTCACTGGGATCAGCAGGCCAGAGAGGAATAATTACAGCCAGTCAATGACATCATCTTAAATCACTGTGGCTGAAGCAGGTCAGCCATGAGCTCTTCAATGTTTCACGTATACACTCTTCCTATCCCTCACTTTAGTTAGTGGAGGACAGGCATGATGCTGCTGTGCTGACCAGAACTAAACATCTGGAGATCTGTGCTCCAGAAATATGGCAGCATGTAGAAATATGACATTTTTCTTATTGTGTTCAGCTGCCTTCATCAATCACGTGACCCACTTTATATCTGTATGTAGAGTGCTCACTTGGAGCACAATATATTCAGGGAAGAAAATAGTAGAAAACAGCCTATCATTAATGCTGTTACACCTCAATTATAAAGTTAATATTTGAGGCATTTTTTGTGTGGCCACACGGTAATCCTGAATTTGCCCGTTGAGTAAGAAGACAGGTTCTGTCCAGGAGATGCTGTATGTATTGTGTGTGTTTCAACTAAAAATGCAAGAAATCATGGATTGCAGGTTTGTTGATTCATATAATCATAAATTAGAAATCCGTGAAGAGTAACGCTGGCCAGGAGCCAGTCACTAGTACTGTACACAACACTTCATCACATCCATCCTGTTGAGGTCAGACCACAGTGGTACATTAATGTTCAGTTATCTCCCATAAATGCTGTCATAGCCAGCAGTGTTTAGAGAACATTCACATCAACTGACTGTTATCAATCCATGCATCTGTTACATGATCAATATGATGTCCAAATTAGGGATGCTAATTTAGAATTTTTTAACTAACTGATAATCGACCCTCGTTAACCGATTATTAACGTTAACTGACCAGATTAGTGCGTCGCATGCAACGGTGCTGTTTACAATGATTAACATAGGCATGTATCAGTTTTCCATCACAGAATTGGCGTTGTCGGCAGGAATAAAAAAATAAATAAATATTCAAACACTCTATTTCCCCATTCACAATATCTCTTACTAAAAGTGATAAGCTTATGCAAGAACAGGTTAAATTCATCATTTATCACTAGCTGCAGTGTATGAGCATGACAGACAACTGTGTCCCCAGTTCACTGACTGTGAGAGTTACTGTAGCAGCCACGGTGCTGTGTGCGTTGGCGTGGACACATGCAGCCACTTTCCCGGTAAAAGTCTCCACCGCATCATTTAGTTTAGTTGAGCTGCCAGGTTGTCAGCTGTGCGTCAGTCCGGCGTAACGTTATCGAGTGTCCCGACAGACCGTGTGTGTGTTTGTGCTACTTTAGCAGCTGTAGCGTTGCTGGAGGCTTCGTGCTCGCCATTGTCACACACATACGGTCTGTCAACGCGGCGTAATGTTAGCGAGCGTCCGACAGACTGTGTGTGTGTGTGTGTGATGGTGGGTATGAAGTTAGCAGTTAGCTGTATGAACGTAGCAGTGCAGTGTGTGTACAGTTTATTTGTCAACTCCTCAAGACCCGAGCCAAGCTCCCGTATCTGCAACACCGGCTCAGGCTCCCTTAAGGTGGACTGTTAAGGTGGACCAGCTTTTCTCCTTTAAGTGACGAGCCGCTCCTCTGAGTTTTGCTCAGCTTTTTAATTAATTATTAATATTTCTTTTAAGCGTTTAACTGAGAGCATTAATTGGTCAAAATTCTTATTGTCGGTTAAACGGTTAATTATTAACATCCCTAGTCCAAATCCAAGTGCAGCAGTAGTTTAGATAGCATTCAGTACAAGATAATGATGGCAACATCTGCCAGAAGAATAGATTACAACCCACACATGGAAAGGACACAGAATCCCAGATATATACTGTGCATGGATGTACTTGTATGCAGAGGAAGTCCATTATACAGGTCTGTTGAAGGCTCACATCCTCACAGAGAGGATGAGAGCAGAGTTTACAGCCTGGCATCACTGGGCTACACACAACTTCTCTGATGAGGACTTACAGGCTCCGACCGAGTGAAGTGAAGAGGAACGACAGAGTGAAAGAAAGAGTGGGGATGATAGAGGGAGGAGGGGGAGGAGGGAGGTATAGAGAGCGTGCTAGGAAGTGCCAGGCTGAGATGAGTTCTTCCTCTGTCTCTGTGCCATATATGGGCTGTATATGAAAACCAGAATGTAAACAGCACAAGGACACTACTACCACTACATGTAAGGCCCTGTGATGTCCACGATGCAGAAAAACATGGATGGAACTGCAGTATCTGATGATAAAAATGGAATATAGATTTGAACATTTTATGAAAATCTTTGTTTCTCTGCCATTAGAAGTGTTTATTCACAGTAGCCAAATGAACAGAAAAAAAACTACGCTGCTATGTTTTGGTTTGATTTCTGGGCACACACGTACACACACACACACTCTGCAGGTCTGTAAAAACCTGGACATCCCTTCTTCTCCTTCTGCTGCTGCTGCTGCACACCTTCGCCTGCATTATTATCAGAGAACTGGGGGAGGCTGGGATGGAGAGGAGGAATGAAAGAGGGGGGATGGGCGAATGAAGGACAAGAGGAGGAAGGAAAGGTAGACTAAAGCTTTTTTTTTCAGTAATCTGTAACATCACAATATATAGTATCATACAGTGCTGTGAACACCTAAAAGAAAGGCTCACCTAAACTAGAGTTACTGCTTCGTGGCTGTACGTCTCATATACAACGTAGGTGACTCCTGGCTCAACGGTCACCTTAAGGTGTGATCTTCTTGAGTCTGACAGGTCTTATCTTACATAGCCAGCATTCTCAGACTCTGCCTGCTTTGTGGAGGAACACCAGACGCCACACACAAGTCCTAAATACTAAGACAATGAGCACATAGACGTCTTTAATTAAACAGGCTCAGTCATTTACTGCTTGAACCAAAATTAAACTGACCTCCTGTCATCCTGATTCTGTAAATATCTAAAGCAGTTTTTTTTCCCTCAGTGGAACGGCAGTGAAGGCGGCAGTATGCTTCAAATGAAGTGCTTGTCAGATTGCAGCATGGCCCCTTCGCCCCACATCTGTCTGACGTGTGAATCGGCGGAGCTGCGTCTGTTTTTAACCCCTTCACACAGTCAACAACACTTCATGCAGTGACTGGCCGGGTGTGTAATGGTGTGAATTCTTTCTCTCAAGCTCTCTTTTTGACTTCCTCACACAACGCCTTCCTCCACTTTTACAACAGCAGGGTGTAACACCGACGCCTTTGAGGAGAGACGTACAGTGTGTGGAGAGTCACCATTAGTAACCATCTCAGCTACCACAGCGAGCTCTTCACCTCACGTCTGAGTGTTGGCCTTTCTGAACAGATTTTAGATGTGGCCATAACGTCACTTCGTACAAACTATTTTGCTTTACCGTTACCATTACAGGGTGGTGGTGGTGGGGCTAAGCAGCTGAAGAGCTGTGATAGGACAGCCATACCCCATGAGTGTACAGAGGAGGTAAACCAGACTGAGCAGGGACAGGGAGAGTACATCACTGAAAACATGAGAAGGAATAGAACCGTAGCTGCCCTTGTGGCTGGAGGAAAGCAAAAACGAGAGTCATACTGACATCGACCTGTACTTCTTGAGAAAGCAGTCACGTTACCTGACCCGAGACAAGTAAAGAACCAGAGTCTGTGGTCTATTAGTACGAGTGTAACTGAAGCAGGGTCTGGAGGGCCAGCCAGCTAAGGACAAGAAAGACAAACAGACAGAGACGTGGACACATTCTGACAAACAGTAGGATTCTGCAAAGACACAATGAAAGGAGATATAGATGACAAACTAGACGAACCTAAGGGTATAGCGGGTCAAGAAGAAGGCGATGGAAGCCAACACAAAGTTACTGAGCATCAGGAAGATGTTGACATTGAACAGAGGAGGCAGCTCAGAGGACGAGATAGTGGAAGAACTAAAAATGGGCCCGACTGAGGAAGACTGTGAACTATACAGAGAAACAAGTATTAGCTAAGACAGCTTTTTCAGATTCATTTAAATTGGCCAAATCACCTGTCAGCATGGAGAAGCCAGCGCTCCGGATGCAGACAAGTGATGTAAATAATTAACCGTTTATTAACCAACATTAAGGTTTTTACCGATTAACGATATCGGTTAAAACGGTTAAAAGAAATATTCAGAAATAGCTAAAAAGCTGAGCAAAACTCGGACGGGTGAACTGGGGACTCCGTCGTCTGTTGTGCTCAGACACTGCAGTTGGCGCACGGCTGCATGCATGCGAGGCACTAATCTTGTCGGTTAATAATCACGGGGGTCGTAACGTAGGCTCAGCCCGTTGTCATTCCTGGGGCGTCAAATACTGAGGCTTTGTCACGGCCATCGGTGTTCGATACCGCCGCACAAGGCACCCCTTGGCGGTCCATTAACTACAACATAAACCTGTCCGCTGCAGCAGTAGACGCTCTGAGAAAGTGCACCGGGAGCGGTGTCGTAGTTTAAATAGTGAAAGAGACACACCGGACGGGCGGGAGGGAAAAACAATTCATCGCTCTCCGTTGACTTTGTATTGTGTAGACGTGTCTCTTTGTTAATTCCGTCTGCTAGCAAACAACAGGGAAATGCCTGAAGGTTTCTGTAGGGTGGGATGCACTACATACAGGGAAAATAACCCAGAACTAAGTTTTTATAAGCTGCCGAACCGAAAAACTGAGGATATAGGCAATAAGACGTGAGGCATCGGCAGGAAGAATGGGGAGGCTGATGGGAATGTCGTTGCCTTTGTGGGTGTTTGTTAAGTCACACTTTGACCTGCTGATGGCACTACAGTAGATAAGTAATTCAAGGCTGGGTAATTATGAGGGATATGTTGACACACTGCAACATCTCATTACTGGTCCATAAAACCATGTATGTCACTGAAATGACTCCACATAGGCACTACCAAGCACAGCTGTCATCAAAACTTACTTCCATTTGTCTCCAAACACCAACCAGAACACTGGATAATATTATTAATCATAAATCACAGACATCTTGACTTACATTTTAAATACGACATTATGATCCACTCTCAGCAAATTATGAATAATTCCAAAAAGGAAAAACAAACAGCAACATGTCAGTTCTAATTCGCTGTTTAATCAATCATCAGTGGAGACTATTGATCTGTAGAAGAACCTCTCACTTCAGCAGCTTCATGACATCATGAGCCCCCTAAACGACCACCGCCACAGCATCTCACCTCTTTATGGAACACGCCATGATGTAATGGGCTGTTTGGAGACAACAACGCCATTAAGCAGAGTTAATAGCTCCCAGCACTTTAGATCGCCCTTCTCTTTAGACACACGAGTTCACTGCAGGGATGACTTCCAACTCCATTATATTGATCATCGTCAGACACTGGAAGGAAAACGTTGTTCGATATGGATTCTCATCCTTCTGGAGGGTGATTCTCTGTGTGATGCCCGTTGAAGGGTTGAGGTTCAAAAGCATTTTATTAAAATCCAAATCCAGTATCAAAGTTTTTATTCCATATCGAATCTGATCTGGTTAATTTTTTACATTTGCAATTTTTTCTCAGTCTACTTGATCCAAATACTGGAGTTCCTTAGGTTCTATCATTGATATGATATGAACATATAACTGAAAATGACACAATCAGCTGGTTTCCACTCAAGGTTACAGAGTGAAGTTTCTTTCTCTCACAAACAATACAGACGCCAGCTTACAAGAGCACATTAACCAGACAATAGCCAGTTTTATTTTTATCCAGAATCGGTGTTACTGGAGCCACTAGGGTTGGCCGACTGGACAAATATATAGGCCATTGGCTGAGTACATCGCTGGTTGTTTGGCCGATTTTTGTCATTACCTAAATGTTTTCTACATCGATCTTTGCTTATAAAAGAGAGCCAGGAGAAATAAAAGGTTGACTAAGAGATTCATCAGCATCAGAGAGTAATGAGTCGGGTGTGTTCCCAAAGTGAAAGCAGCTCTCAGAACCAGACCATGAGCCTGTAACTAGGGTTGCGTATTCTGATTTCTTTGCTTTGAATTGTTTTAATTCTGTACAAAAAGAATCCAAAATATGTTAAAAGTGAAAACTGAATCATTTGTTTTGGTTAGAAAGGCCAAGCAACGCTCCGATGTTTGGTCTGTTTTATACATATCTTTGCTTTAATTGTCATGCTGACATTTAGAGTACTTTCAGACGGCGAGCAGGTGCCTGTGGCGCCTCCGTTGTTTCCAATGAAAACACGATGGCAGCGGGTAGCCGCGCCAGCTATCTGATTTTAATGTTATCAGCTTGACACAATTCCTTGTGGCCACAACAGTGACATAGATGTTTTTTTTCCTTTTGTCGTCAGTCCATCAGTGCAGACCGCTGAGCTAAAGTGACGGATTAGATGACAACGAAGATAAAACTAAGGAAATGATTGCAGAAGTTCTGTTCCCCCGTCTCAGCTGAGTAACTTCAGCAGAGGTAGAACACGAAGACGCCTCCGGCTGAATGGCTGCTTCCACAGCGACCTATTTCCCAGAGAGCCCTGCGCCTCCCGTTTTTTGTGATGGATGCTTTCAGACATCATCGCTCCCTCGTCCCTCCTCCCTCGCCCCTCACTGTTCCTTGCTCCACAGATGAGGACATTTGGCAGTGTGTGTGTGTGTGTGTGTGTGTGTATTTGGGTGGCACAGTGTGCTGCACAGTTTCCAGCTCGCCTTGCTTTAAAGCAGCAGTAGGCAGGTTGGAGCAAATATGATTAAATAAAGTCATTTTAATAAAGAAGAGAGAGGTAATCTGAAAAAAAAAAAAAATAAAATGTTCTGCCTACCATGGCTTTTATTTACAGAGTTAACACAAGCATGTGCCAGTCAAAGACATGTTTACACACGTGACCTCTGTGACATCATTTGGACAAACTGTATTGTCAGTGGGGCCGTGCAGCACTGAGTACAGGAGGATGAGTAATGGTGGTTTGATCTGCAGGGGATGGGAGCACCATCATGCTGTGTGATGGTGAATGGATGAGAATGAATTCTTACAAGGGCTGAGGAGATACACTCAAGGTTCAGGATTGTAATCTACTAACAGTATATCAGCAAATATATGTGGACAGCCCTCTCTAGGGATGCACCGATCCCACTTTCTCAGTACTGATAATGATACCTGGGCTTCGATTCCGAGCACCGATCCGATACCAGTGTTAAATGAATCAGCTGTATGCCTCACTGTGTAGAAGTGACTGGATCATTCTTTCATGTGTAAGGAAACATCAGGCTGGACTTTGCTTTCCTATATTTGTAAGACAAATTGTAACAAATAAATAGATAGATATAAATTTATTGAATGGTTATTTATTATTAAAATAATAAATCATACACCAACAACTTGGTAAAAACTCTTTAAAGTTAAAGGGACTCTATGTAAGAATCAGAAATTGCTTGTTAACAGCGACACCTGTGGCCGTTAAGTCAACAAAAGTTGGCGCCTGTTGCTCGCGCTCGCTCACGAGCATCGCTCAAAACAGTGAGATGACACACGTCAGCTAAAACCACAATATCACTCTATATTTCAGCTGCTTGGCAGTAATGTTAGCTGACCAGACGAAGGTCTCTCCATGAATCAATGCTGATCCTTGTGTTGGCTTTTCCTGCCTCAGCCTCCCGACCACGGCCGGAGGGAACAGGGGAGACACCGGAGTTTTGGTCGGAGATGATAACGTTTCTCGCTGCAGAGCCCCGTCACTTCACAAGACACGGGAAACCTCTGTTGGTCTGGAGGAGCTGCAGCAGTTATTTCTGCACAAATGTCCACTGTACATTCACTAGATATTCTCAGAGCTAAACTAACTCTCCTGCAGTGTGTATACACGTGAGAGTGGAGTGAAAGAGCGAGAACGAGCGCGGTGTGTGAGTGAAGGCAGAGGAGCAGAGTACAGCAGAGACTCTGGCCCTGGAGACCATTGTGGTTTTAGCTGACGTGTGTCGCCTCACTGTTTTGAGCGATACTCGTTCATGTCTATGTAGAGCGAGCACAAGCGCGAGCAACAGGACGCTGACTTTCGTTGACTTAACGGCCATAGGTGTCGCTGTTAACAAGCAATTTCTGATTCTTACAAACAGTCCCTTTAATATTGAACATGTTGGGGGTCCGAACTGCACCACGTTTGACACTGAACATCCTTGGATCCCCAGAAATACACCCACAGAGTGTGGAGTAGATCAGATGAACGATTCTCAAGCTAATAACACAGACAGAGATTCCACAAAACCTCGCTGCACTGATCTAAAAGTGGGTTGGATGATTTGGGGCCCTCGGGGGTAGGGGACAGTTAAAGGGTCATCTCAAGACCTGGTTTCCCACCAGTCTTCTGCCCCCCGGCTGGATTTCTCATGGCTGACAGGTTGGGGGGGGGACAACTTGTCCCACTGTTACTATTTATAAAAGCAGTAATAACACTACAGGGACCGCTTCCTCTCCACCAGCACACATCTGTGTCCTTGGTGCTCCATTCAGCTCCACTGGGTGTGTTTGTGAATGTGTGTTTATGATGAGGACCAGATAAATAGATCCCCACCCTTCAGACCTGGTTCCTGTTCCAGGAAAGATTCAAATTAATATACAGAATTACATGTTATCATCTAATTTACTGTGTGTATTGAGGACAAGCCTGTTTTTGTACGTCTTCATGTCTCCGCACCAGTGATCCGGTCCGTTCTCATGAACTCAATATATCAGGAACGATCTGGAGGGAATTTCTTGAAATTTGGCACAAACGACCACATGGACTCAATGAACTGATTAGATTTTGGTGGTCAAAGATCAAAAGGTCAAGGTCACTGTGACCTCATGTCCATCCCATTCTTGTGGTATCTCGGGACGCCTTGAGCGAATGTCTTCAAATATTGTCACAAACGTCCACATGGACCCAACGATTCGATTTCGGTGGTCAAACAGGGCTCGGCACATTAGTCCAGCATGGTATTAAGCTTGGTATTCTGAAGTACTTTTACTCAAGTGCTGTAATTAGGTACAATTCTGATGCTACTTTCTACTCTACTACAGTTCAGAGGAAATTATCGTACTTCTTACTTCATTACATTTATTTAAATAAATGAAAGACAATGCATTATTATACAGTGAATTGAATCACCCAACAGTATAGGAAATGAATAAAATGATCTATATTGCAGCCAGTTACAACATTAAAATGCATCTTATATGTTACAGCATCAATAATAAAATAATAATCTCATATAACAATATGTAACTAGAAAAGCAATTTCTGAAGAAATTGCGGTGTGAATGCTGGATGCTGAAGAGCTGATGCTACGCTGTAATGCTGGCTTAAATGTTGTGAGAAGAAGATGAAGAAGTAGGAATAGTTGGAAAAGTGGGAATGGGTTTAATTTGTATGAATATCATTGAAAAGTTGAATAATACCAATAGTGTATAAAAGATGTGGAATATTTTTTTGAATAGCTGACGCTAAACTGCATTGCTGGCTTAAATCCGTATGAAGAAGGATACAGAATCAGAATCAAAAGAATATGAATCAGTAAATAAAAGTTGTAATTGCATGAAAAGCAGCTGAAGCCTTATAAATAGTTAGTTCTGAGTTCCCTGTTAAGAAAGTTACTACTAGGTGAATCCCTAGTTTCCTGTTAACGTACAAAAAGGGGAATTTTACCACAGTCCAAACAAAGTTTAATATTTCAAAAAGTACAAATGGAATGAATGAAAGTTGAATGATAGCCAGAATCTATGGAATATGTGGAACATTTTACAGTTTGAATGGAGTTTCTAGGTGAAAGTATGAATGAGCAGTGAAGAGTTGAAAATGCTTGGAAATGTTTAAAATGTCTTCCATTCATTTCAATGGAGAATTGTTGATGAATTATGGTTAATAATTCTGAAAATATGAAAGTTATGAATGAGAAAAGTAATAGCCATCATGTCCTAATTGTGCTGCACGTTTTGATGTTTGAATGGAGTTTCTGTGTTGAAAAATGTGGAAAGAGTAGCGTTGCAAAAAAAATAAATAAAAATAAACATTATTGGTGTGAATGCTAGAAGCATTCACACCAATAATGTAACAACTAAAGAGCCCATCTGGCTGCATAATGAGTACTTTTGCTTCACTTTAAATATGTACTTTAAGTACATTTTCTTGATTCTATACTTACTTTTACTTGAGTAAGATTTTGAATGCAGGACTTTTACGTTTTCAAATATAAAATACTATTAATACTTTGGCTTGGCTGAATACTTGATGGTCATTGTTTACTGAGAGATGTGCATCCATATTGCCCTGCAGTATGCCCAGCTAATCAACCTTTTAAATTCAGTACTTAATCGATAGTTGATTTCAATCTATTGCTTTCCATCTTGCATTAGTCCAGAGTTGCACCTGAACCCTGACTGAGAGACTAGATCATCGTTGTTTGTTTGTTTCAAAATGATGTGCGTCTTTGAGGAGCGGCATCACGGCCATATATTGCCTGGACCGGAGATTCATTTCGTGCGCGCACGTTTGAACGCACGCTGCAGTTTATAAACCCCCGTTGGCGTTTAGCAAAGATAATAAATAGTTGAATTTCAATCTCACTTTTGTCGGGCACAAAGTCACAGAACAGCCCTGGAGACACAGACAGACCAGAGATGCACTGATGCACACATCAATTTAACCTCTCTGTTATTTGATGTCGGCACATAACAGAAAGGTTGATGGGCTGTGGGGGGCGGGGGGAAGGGGCCTTTGCATAATTTGCGGGCCTTATGCAACTTGTGCAGTGAGCGCATAGGGCCGCCCGGCTCTTTTAGCCACGGGGGCCCTAAACAGCTGCTTAGTTTGCTTAATGCGTCAGGCCGCTGTGACTCTGCTTTTGGTCATATCTCAAGAATTCATAGACACACATGGATGTATTCTGCAACTTGTCTGGTTGACGGAGGCGTACAACCATGAGGCGGTAATTCTAGTTAGATGTTTAAGGTAGTTATCTAGGTAGGGATCCTGTTGACGTCATTGTTATTGGATGGTTGGTTGGTTCCGGTGGTTCATTGTTCTTTGTAGGTGTGAATGTAAACTTCCATTCAAAAGTTAGGAATCACCTGTACTGATGTTTTTCTTCTTCTTTCCTTCAATAATAAGTAGTTTAACAGAAATAAAATAAAAAAGACACCAAATGATTTATTTACATGTGAAATAGTTTTCAAACTTCCATTTAGTGGCTGTCCCCACAGTGTTGCATGATGGGAGAATACTGTTGAAGAAGCGTCAGTGAGCTTCGATCATTATTGAACCACAGCGGATCAACTGGGCTCTAAATACTGAGTTGTTTAAGCTGCGATGTGTCAGTATGTTGAGCTGATAGTCCAGTAGTGTTATCTACTAGTCCAGGGGTCAGCAACCTGTGGCTCCGGAGCCACATGCGGCTCTTTAGCTCCTCTCCAGTGGCTCCTTGTGGATTTCTAAAAATAGAAATGAACAACTGTTTTTTGTTTACATTTTCATTTTTATTTATCACTGTTGTAGGTCTATGGTACGACGCTACGACGGTACGATGGAGTATTAGGGCCACATTGAGGAAAAAAAATAAATCTGATATTTCGAGAATAAAGTCATAACATTATGAGAAAAATTCAGAATATTATAAAGTAGTAATTTTACATGTTATTTTCTTTTTTTCTCGTAAAGTTATGACTTTATTCTCGCAATATTACAACTTTTTTTCTCCTAAATTTATGACTATATTCTTGCAATATTACAATTTTTTTTCTCGTTAAGTTATGACTTTATACTCGTAATGTTACGATTTTTTTCTCGTAATATTATGAATTGTTTTTGGAAATCTCAGATGTTTTTTCCCTCAATGTGGCCCTAATACTCCGTAGTACATTTGCTGTTGGGCCCTCACTGCATTAGACTTATATACTATATACTTAGACCATAAACTGTGTTACCTTCATCACAATGCTCAAATGTTTTGCAGCACCAGACAAATTTTCTTTTTTTTTCTTTGCCTAAAATGGCTCCCTGCTCTAGACTAACCTTCTGTTTCTGCTGTGAAGTCTGAAGAAGAGCTTTGTTGAAGCAATGCGTCGCAGCTGTTGATTCCATCTTGTTCTAGGCTTCATTATTGTGATCATGACACTGAAATAGGAAGCTGTTCCTGTTTAAATCTGCACACATGGTGATGCTCAGCTTTCAGTTTATTTTACCAACAACTGCTGAGTTCTTCTGTTCTGATTCAACCCGTGCTCAGAGGGATCGACGTCTCTTTCAGTCGTCAGTCTGGTTGAACCGTCGGACAGCATTTAGTTCTCCATTTACTAAACTAAATAACATCTATTAGTAAAGAGGACCATTCAGACATAGAGAGTATAGAGAGTAGTCCTCTCAGACATCTGCCAAGCTTTGGTGGCAGGGGATTACTAACTGTTGAACGACATTGTGGCTACTCCAGGTCCGGATGCATTAAATAGTGAATGAATGACACGGTAATAATTGCAAGTCATTTAGCGTGTAATAAGAACGCCATTCTTGCTTTCGCCGTGTCACTTGTATGCCATGTAGTCTCTACTGACTGCAATGTAATCTGTTTAATCCGATGTAGAATAAAAAGAGAGTGACTGCTGATGATTGACGGGTCCAACAAACATAGGGCTTTAACCAGGAGACCGGTGTTCATGTCCTGAAGTGTTGTTGAGTTATTCAAGTTATGATAGTGATGTTTGTGACGTGTTTTTAGTGACGTAACATTTGTGTTTTTAGTGACGTTTGTGACGTGTTTTTAGTGAAGTTTGTGACATCTTTTCATTGACGTTTGTGACTTGTTTTTATTGACGTTTGTGACACGTTTTTAGAGACGTTTGTGGCGTGTTTTAAGTGATGTTTGTGACGTGTTTTTAGTGACGTTTGTGGCGTGTTTTTAGAGACGTTTGTGACGTGTTTTTAGTGATGTTTGTGACGTGTTTTTAGTGATGTTTGTGACGTGTTTTTAGTGATGTTTGTGACGTGCTTTTAGTGATGTTTGTGACGTGTTTTTAGTGATGTTTGTGACGTGTTTTTAGTGACGTTTGTGGCGTGTTTTTAGAGACGTTTGTGACGTGTTTTTAGTGACGTTTGTGATGTGTTTTTAGTGACGTTTGTGGCGTGTTTTTAGAGACGTTTGTGACGTGTTTTTAGTGATGTTTGTGACGTGTTTTTAGTGATGTTTGTGGCGTGTTTTTAGTGATGTTTGTGGCGTGTTTTTAGAGACGTTTGTGACGTGTTTTTAGTGATGTTTGTGACGTGTTTTTAGTGACGTTTGTGACGTGTTTTTAGTGATGTTTGTGACGTGTTTTTAGTGATGTTTGTGACGTGTTTTCCATACTTATGTTACGTTGTTTGCGTATACATATTTGACTTATTTACTACTTATTTTAAGCCCATGTTGTTTTGTTGCCTGAATCTAACTACGATCATTACCATGGTTTTGTTACGTGGTGTACAAACGGTGTGCAAAAAGGCTGAAATACGTTCTCATGACATGCGGAATGTTCCTGTAACGTCATGCTGTTTACATGCCTACCAATGAGATGGGGTTGGCTACTCAGTATATACACATGAGGGGTTGGCTGATCCGTCTTCCGTCACTTTGTTAAAGAGATCCTCTCAATCCTCCTGTGTTTCTGTGTGTACTACTTCACCATGTAAGGCATGCACTGAGACCTGGAAACCATCACTTGTCAGCCTTATCATTCACTAGCTGGAATGCTGCCAGTGACGGACTGCCAGGAAATAAACCAGCAAGAGTGATGAACACCAGACATCCCTGTAGGTTTCAGTGTTTTGGTTTTTGAATGGGATTAGTGGACTATGTGTGGAAAGGAGTGAGTTTATATAGTTAAACGAGCAAAGGAATGTGTTTACTTCCTATATATGCTAGTAGGAAATAGTGAATGGTTTGCTAGGTGTAAACAACCAGACGTTAATGTTAAAGGTCCCATATTGTAAAAAGTCAGATTGTCAGGTCTTTTATATTATAAAGCACGTTTAAGTGCTTTATAAATACTGTTAAACTATCAAAACACTCAATATACGGAGAAATACACACAGCCCGCATTCAGAAATTGTGGGTTTGAAACAAGCCGTTCTGTCCATTTGTGATGTCACAATATACAATATTTAGACCATTACGCGGTTTTAAACATAAACATTCTAAATGTGTCCCAGTTTATTTCCTGTTGCAGTGTGGGTAAATAACATCAGCTGACAGGAAGTAAACATGGACCCAAGCTGTTGCCTAGCAACGCAATTCTGTTGCAATTCCGTTGAAATGCACTAAAACGGAGCATCTCAGACAGAGGGTGAATACAGGTTTATTCAGGCAGACAGTATGAGGAAAATAAAGGGTTTTTTAAACATGTTCTAGTAGAAACACAAAATACAAGGACTTTTAATTAGAAGTCATATGGAAACAGGATGCAGTGTATTCTCTCTCCTAGGACGCTGACTTTGAGTTAAAGGTCCCATATTATGCTCATTTTCAGGTTCATACTTGTATTTTTTGGTTCTACTAGAACATGTTTACATGCTTTAATGTTTAAAAAACCCTTTATTTTCCTCATACTGTCTGCTTGGATATAGCTGTATTCACCCTCTGTCTGAAACACTCCGTTTTAGTACATTTCAATGGATTTGCAACAGAATTGGGTTGCTAGGCAACAGCTTGGGTCCATGTTTACTTGCTGTCAGCTGATGTCATTCACATACAGTACACTGCAACAGGAAATAAACTGGGACCCATTTAGAATGTTTGTGAAATGGTCTAAATATTGTTGATTTGTGACATCACAAATGGACAGAACTGAAGAAACGGCTTGTTTCAAAAGCTCAGTTTCTGAATATGGGCTGTGTGTATTTCTCTGTGGATTAAGCGTTTCGATACTTTCACAGTGTTTATATAGAACTTAAACCTGCTTTATAATATAAAAGTCATGAAAATGTCACTTTTTACAATATGGGACCTTTAAACATCTGTCTGTGTTGTGTAATGGACGGTGGATTTATATCTGTGTCTGAAGTGTTTATCTTAGACTGGCGTCAGCATTTCCAACTGCTACAAAAACCAGCTTCAGACCAAATGTGCCAAAATATAACGAAGAGAGACATACTGTAGAACATCTTTTTAACATCATGTTAAATAATCACTCATTGATAATAATACTCATGATGATTCATGATGGTGTTTATGGATGATCCAGTATGGTTCCTGACATGTTTTTGTCTCATGCACTGTGCGAGTGACCAGAAACATAGAAAGCTCTGTAATACAATAAATGTACATTTACAACATTAAACTGATGACGCTATTAGTAATAACAATGATATGCAGTATGAGGTGCTGTCTGTTATATTGGACTGCAGAGCATCACGGGGTTTTACAGTCACTGTGTGTATCACAGCCTTCTGTGAAACTAGTTTTCATTCGCACAGATCATTAGGACTTTTATTCTCTACACTTTGTCTATCAAACATCGTTGTATTGAGATTTCCCCTCTCTATTATGATATCACATGAAGAGTATTTTTGACACGTTTGTTTTGTAGATTGTCCGATAGTGTCTGGGGCCTTTACTAATCTGAACAGCAGAGAGAACTGGCTCTTTATTTGGTCTGTTTTATGAGTATATCATCTGTTAGTGAGGTGCCTCATGCTGCTGTTTTAATGGAGCAGAGATTTGAGGGGTGAAGAAGTGATTGACCTGAAGGAGGTTGGAGTGAGTAATCACATCGGTATGTAGTGAATCCAAAGCTGACAGGATCAGGAGCTGTCCCTCTCACTGCAGCCATTTACGGTCAGCAGCTCGTTATCTGTCCAGTAAAGGAAATGAGGAAGTAGAGAGACACTGAGCATGACATGAGAGGAATTTAGGCATGACTGACAGATGTTTGTGAGGCTGTAGCAGCTCTGGGACTTTCTACAGAGAGTTTACAGCGTCCAGACAAACGATGTATATCATTAGTTAGAGACTAATTGCCATACAATCACTTATGAAATAATGTCATGGATTTCAGTTTCAGTCTGCTTGGCCAGCATTTGATGCTGTACTCATCCTCTGATATATATATATCCTAGTATAGCCTGCTGTCGGTTTACCTTTGAGCCTATGGACTGCTGTTATTTTTGGTCCATCAGAACTCAGAAGGAAACTCTGATGAGGCAGAAAATGCTGACACTTATGCTTCTCCGCTGCTTGAATAATTTGTCATTCTGTTCATCTCTCTGTCTTCAGACGACCACCCAGATTGTCTTTTATCATACTTTATTGTCAGCATTTCCATGGCGTTCCTACTGTGTCAGTGTCCCCTTCTATAGGCCCAGCCACCCCCCGTCTGTGGGACATGCTGAATGGTTGCCCATCTTTTTTCTTTTTTTTTTTCCCCTTCTTCAATCACAATCTGACCTTTGCAGCTGTGTTTGTCCATCTTTGGTTCAGTGAAGGGAATCAGGAGTTTGTCTTGACCTCAGGAGCTTAATATAAAACACATCAAAGTTAAATATGGAAACAATATAAAAAAACTTAGTTACCGACTAGGGATGTCACGAGAACCGATACTTCGGTACCAAGTCGATGCCAAAATTCTAAAAACGTGACGGTACTCGTTTTCTACAGTACCGACGGTACCGTATGATGCCTGCAGGGTCAGAAATTAACTTAGCTTCTGTCCTCTGCTCTCTGTGTCGGAGTTTGACACACACACAACAGCGCCGCGCAGCAGCGAGATCCAGAGATGTAGAGATTGTTGTTCGAGAAGATGATTCACTTGTGGGGGGAAAAACTGAACTGAACTGAACAAAGTGAATTTCTATCTTTTGTTGCTTATTGCTAAATCTCTGAAAAGTGGTGTTGTTTTATTGAACTCTGGTCTCTGTTTTTCCGGTGAATGTTATTGGGACTTGCATTTGATTATCTTACACTTAACTTCCCCAGATCCACTTAGTTTGAACCGATCCAACAGCATCCAATCAAGTCTCAGGAGAAAACTATGAAAAACTAACGTTATGTTACTGAGCACCAGCTGGATCCAGTTACTCTGCTGTTAAAATGACGTTACATTTGGTGAAGAGCGCATATGGTCTGTTTAGGACTCGAGACCTGAGTCAGGACTTGAGTGCACAGACTTGAAACTTACTTGTGACTTGCAAAGCAATGACTTGGTCCCACCTCTGGTCTGGTAGCCTATACCCAGTGACATGTCACCATGTCAGTGAATTTAAACTACTGCTTGTAATCTGAGGATATATAAAGACACATGTACACATTACATGGGATGCATTGTTTTTTGGTTGTTTTTTTTACCGTGGTATCGAATTTGGTATTGAGAATCGTGGAAATTCACTGGTATTGGTATCGACTGCTAGATTTCTGGTACCATGACATCCCTATTACCTAACAGGAAGTGAGGAGAGCTGATTGGTTTTTCAGCTTTCAGCGGTGGGCAAATGAGTAAAAAAGTGGGCTAGTTGTTTTTAGCAACTTTTCTACTACTACTACTACTACTTTTTACTCCAGTGTATTTTTTGGGCCAGTAATCTACTTTGAACTTGGCTATAGTTTCCATTTACACCTTCGTTAGAACTAGTCTGTTCTACTATCTACTCTGCATGTTGCTAAATTAACTGAAATGAGCTGTCTTCCATGCTGTGTGCACGCGGTTATGCAGGACCGCTTTAACCGCTATCCCTCTCAGTACAAAGAGACGTGTGCTTGTGCCAAATATTGATGAGATGGGCAAAATGAGAAAATCCTTCATTAAGTAGAATGTCGGCTACCAGCTGTTATTTATGCAGGAAACAATCGTTTTTGAGAAGCAGAAATAGGGAGAGAGACAATATGGGTGGATAAACCAGTTGTGTTGCGTCTCCCTCTATATATACTGTAGGCTTACCCTACTAATAATAATTCTTTGTGTTGTAAAGATTATGTTCATAGATCCTCATACGCAGCAGCCTTCGTATCAAAGCAAGAGGTTTGGTTGACTACATGTCCATTAAGATAGCAGATAGGCCTACATTGTGTCCACATTGAGGTGGGTTTGAGGGCACATCAGGGTCCCGGTGGAGAGCTCAGCTTTTAACCCACATCTTAAAAACATCCTCATCCCCATCCATTAGCTGAGATCTTCCATTAAATCCCTGACGTATCAAATAAGCTCCTTCCCCCTTTTCCTCCCAACCTAGAGAGAGGGGAAAAGTTCATCTATGAATGTGTGTGTGTGTGTGTGTGTGTGTGTGTGTGTGTGTGTGTGTGTGTGTGTGTGTGTGTGTGTGTGTGTGTGTGTGTGTGTGTGGATATGAGTGTATGTCTAGTCTGCCCACTAAGCTTAGGGAAGTGGCAGCTGAGACGACTCTGTCACCTTTTAGGAGTGTTTGGCAAGGTGCCCGACTCCGATCCGTCACTTCCTCTAACAGAGGAGAGGAGAGGTGGGGAGAGGAGAGGAGAAGAGAGGAGAGGAGAGGAGAGGAGATGAGAGGAGAGGAGAGGAGAGGAGAGGAGAGGAGAGGGGAGGGGCAGTGGTAGTGTCGCTCTGTGCTGAGGGTAGGACACGTGTAACACCTTACCCGGTTTGCTACTGAGCTGCTTCCTAAATCATAAATCTAATCATATTTGATATATTCAAGTGCAATAATCCCGCTGTAGTTCATGGTGACAACAGCTCAGGAGATTGTCATAGTGTAGATTAGCACATGGACAGCAGAGTGTTACAGTAACGTGATCTTAAAGGTCCCATATTGTTAAAAGTGAAATTTTCATGTCTCTTATATTATAAAGCAGGGCTTTATAAATACTGTTAAACTATTAAAACGCTCAATGTACGGAGAAATACACACAGCCGGTATTCAGAAATTGCGCGATTGAAACAAGCCGTTAGGATTTCTGCCCATTTGTGATGTCACAAATATACAATATTTAGGCCCTTACACGGTTTGAAACGTAAACATTCTAAATGTGTCCCAGTTTATTTCCTGTTGCAGTGTATGTAAATAACATCAGCTGAAAGGAAGTAAACATGGACCCAAGCGGTTGCCTAGCAACGCAATTCCGTTGCAATTCCATTGAAATGTACTAAAACGGAGCGTTTCAGACAGAGGGTGAATACAGGTATACAGGCAGACAGTATGAGGAAAATAATGTGTTTTTTGAACATTACTGCATGTAAACATGTTCTATTGAAAACACAAGATACAAGTATGAACCTGAAAATGAGCATGATATGGGACCTTTAAAGGGTCATTCTGGTTTATTATTCATTGGGTCTTCCATTCACAGTTTTGTCCATCATTTCTATCAGTTATGAGAATAAAAATAATGAAATCAAGAAAGCCATCATATGATCAGATGTCAACAACCCAACAGTTTATCCAGAATATCTCTTATATACAGTTTATATGGTCAGACCTACAAACATTAGTGATCCTCAAAGGATCCTTTAAATCTGATGGTCATGTACTGGCAGAAAGTATAGAACCAGCAGAGACTTTCACATTTTTTTATTGCATTAGATGAAGAAACATGCAATGCTGGATTGACTCACTGCATATTATGCAGTGTGTGCCAGACAACACTGATAAGTAACAGTGTTTTATACAAATTATATACAAATTTACAAATTAGAAAGAAGTAATACAACATGTTAATGTTAGTGAGCTTTAGAGGTGGTCTCTCCTTGGACAGGGGTAGGCTAGCTGTTTCCCCCTGCTTCCAGTCTTTATGCTAAGCTAGGCTAACCATGTTCTGACTACAGACATGACATTGATATCCATTTTCTCTTCTCCACTGCATTTCCCCAAATGTTGAACTATCCCATTAAACCAACTCCAGTGTGTTGATGATGGTGATGTAGTGTTACAACCCGGCTCAAAGGCTGCAACAACAACGGGAGACAAGACGAGTTTTAAAATAGTAAAAGGCATTTATTTAACCAACTAACTAATAAATAACTAAATAAACGTGGAAAGTCAGTAATCAGTAATGTAGGCGTGTGTGGGTGCGTGAAAATGTCTGCAGCAAACAAAACCAAAACAGCTGTGCCAGCCCAGAAAGAGAGAGATCCTCTGTGGGATGGGAGGGAGCTTTTCTATCCCCACCACACCGAGCCCAGGTGGTGCTCATCAGCTTGATGACCCTCCACCCTGCAACACAGAGAGGAACCAGCAAAAGGACACGGGACACCTGGTGGAGTGGAGGGGTCGTCACATGTAGGAAGATGTCAGCCGGTGCAGCAGTGAGGCTCATCGATGTGTTTTAATGGAGGAGGAGGACTTGTTAGGATGTATTCATCGTTGGTTTAGCTCTGCTAACGCGGCTCCCGTTAACAGGCTGAAGGGCTGAGGGGCAGCCAGTCGGACGAGGCCGTCCAGTCACGCACCGCTAGTAGGCACGTGCCCTACAGACAGAACCACACACACATCTAATGAAAAAGCATTACGCCTGAATTCTTTGCCGACACACACACACACACACACACACACACACACACACACACACACACACACACACACACACACACACACACACACACACACACACACTCAGGCAGTGAGTATTGAATGTTTGATTCACTAACATGTCTAACCCACATCCAGAGGCTCAGGATGATTAAATGTTACAGCCCCAGCTTCCTGTACGGCTACACGCTAACTAACTCTCACTAAACCCGTTTAAATCCCTGCTCTGTTCTGTTCTGTGATGCCATCAGCGTCTTAGTCCAAACACACACATACATTTCTCAAGGACAGTCTGACCGGCCAGGCGAGAGGCAAACAATAAACAGAGCAATTTAGTCCCCCCCCCCCCCACTGCTGAGTGACATGGTGGCCTGTATGGAGCTGCTGCTGTTCAATAGGTGACACTGATTGCTTTTGTTCTCTGAGGATGAGAGGACAGCGTCTCTGGTCTCTGTCACATCCCACAGCAGCTTTCTGTTCATCAGATAGTTCAGTTATTATCACGTCTACATGGCTGTGCATTACTGGAGATACCCTTATGAGAAATATAGAATTAAAACAAATACATAGATGTGAAAATAATATTTTAACTATATGGAAAGCAACAGACGATCTCTGTTTCTTCAGATATATACGGGACTATAGAACTATAGTGTTTAATTCTGTTAAAGGTCCCATATTATGCTCATTTTCACAATCATACTTGTATTTTGTGTTTCTACTAGAACATGTTTTCATGCTGTAATGTTAAAAAAAACAACTTTATTTTCCTCATACTGTCGGCCTGAATGTGCCTGTATTTACCTTCTGTCTGAAACGCTCTGTTTTAGCGCATTTCGACGGAATTGCGATGGAATTGAAACAGGATTGCGTTGCTAGGCAACAGCTTGGGTCCATGTGTACTTCCTGTCAGTTGATGACATTCACATACACTACAACCAGGAATAAACTGGGACACATTTAGAATGTTTATGTTTAAAACTGTGTAAAAGGTCTAAATATTGTATATTTGTGACATCACAAATGGACAGAAATCCTGACAGCTTGTTTCAAATGCAGAGTTTCTGAATACGGGCTGTGTGTATTTCCCTGTGGATTGAGCGTTTCGATACTTTCACAGTATTTATATAGGACTTAAAGCTGCTTTATAATAAAAAAAAACATGAATCTCACTTTTTTATATTATGGGACCTTTAAGAACAAGTTGCAGATGACAAAGCTGTTCTTGTACCCTATGAAAAGCATGTTGTCGATACTCAGAGGCCTTAGCAGGAGTGGGTGCAGAGTGGCAGATGACAGTGTCTCTTACCAGTTCATTGTAGTAGTGCTTTGTTGTTGTGATAGATTTGTGGATTAACTTACCTCTTGGTTTTTAAAGTGTGTCGATTCAGCAATGGTCCAGTTTATGAATGGCAATTGATCCAAGGACCCTGGTCCATATGGGCACAATAAAGTACAATATCAACAATGGCAGGTTCTTCAGCAGCTTAACCAGTGGAGCCATGTATCAGTATCTGGTTTTAACACCTTCGTTCTCAACTACATTTGCCAGGTTGTTGTTTTCCCACATTTGATCCTCCCATAAAGTTTAGACATCTAGGAAACCTGGAACAAATGATATATTACTACTACCGTAATGTACTGTACTAGTAGTATATTACTACTATAATGTACTGTACTAGTAGTATATTACTACTACTGTAATATACTGTACTAGTAGTATATTACTGCTATAATGTACTGTACTAGTAGTATATTACTACTGTAATGTACTGTACTAGTAGTATATTACTACTATAATGTACTGTACTAGTAGTATATTACTACTGTAATGTACTGTACTAGTAGTATATTACTACTATAATGTACTGTACTA